>SDVV010008356.1:0-17244 GCA_016164225.1 Gammarus roeselii | reverse complement strand
GCATATGCCGGGTTCAAACCATGATAAAATGCATGAAAAATCTCGAACGTTGAAGGAAACCGAATTATCAAATGGGGTAATGAAAGAATGTCAGGTATAAGAAGTGTATAATTGCATAATGAAAATTAAATGTATATCTGACTTTGTTTTAAAATTATTGGTAATGAAACACGAGGAGAGAGAATCATGTTTCCTAAGATAGAAAAAAATTCCGACCTCTCTGGTCACATATATGACTCGAGATTGATTGCGAAGTAGAAATAATTAGGTGTAAGTTATGAAAACTGCAAAGGATGGATCAAAATGTATTGTAAAGTCGAGATATGTATTATGCATCGTATAAAACATTGACTGAATACCGTACATAAGTTAGGTTAGTCTAGGATAGGATGATTACTCCTTTTAACATAACATAGCATGAAGCTGATGCCTATTAAATATCTTGTAACAAACAGCAAGGAATGTTGTTCTATAGGATAGGTTAGGTTGCGTAGGTATTAATGCATACGGCAGTGTATGGAAACCCTTCTACAAAAATGTGTGTGAATGCCAACATTATACTGACATCGACCGTGAATACGCCTACATTATACCAGCATATGCCGGCTAATGCCGCCATATGGCGGGATCAAACCGTCAATACGCCGACATTATACCGGCATATGCCGGCATATGCCGACATATGCCGGCATATGGTGGTATCAATCCGTGATAAAATGCATGAAAAATCCCGAATGTTGAAGGAAACCGAATTATCAAATGGGGTTAAGAAAGGGCGTCGCGTATAAGAGGTGTAAAAATTCCATAATAAAATCAAATGTTTTTACCTGACTTTGTTTCAAAATTATTGGTAATGAAACATGAGGAGAGAGAATCATGTCTCCTAAGATTGAAAAAAATCCGACCTCTCTGGTCACATATATGACTCGAAATTGATTGCGAAGAAGAAAAATTAGGTGTAAGTTATCAAAACTGCAAAGGATAGATCAAAATGTAAAAGTCAAGTGGAGATATGTATTATGCATCGTATAAAACATTGACTGAATACCGTACATAAGTTAGGTTAGTCTAGGATAGGATGATAACTTCTTTTAACCTAACATAGCATGAAGCTGATGCCTATTAAATATCTTGTAACAAACAGCAAGGGATGTTGTTCTATAGGTTAGGTTAGGTTGCGTAGGTATTAATGCATCCGGCAATGTATGGAAACCCTTCTACAAAAATGTGTGTAAATGCCGACATTATACCGACATCGACCGTGAATACGCCTGCACTATACCAGCATGTGCCGGCTTATGCCGCCATATGGCGGGATCAAACCGTCAATACGCCGACATTATACCGGCATATGCCGGCATATGCCGACATATGCCGGCATATGGCGGTATCAATCCGTGATAAAATGCATGAAAAATCCCGAATGTTGAAGGAAACCGAATTATCAAATGGGGTTAAGAAAGGGCGTCGCGTATAAGAAGTGTAAAAATTCCATAATAAAATCAAATGTTTACCTGATTTTGTTTCAAAATTATTGGTAATGAAACATGAGGAGAGAGAATCATGTCTCCTAAGATTGAAAAAAAATCCGACCTCTCTGGTCACATATATGACTCGAAATTGATTGCGAAGAAGAAATAATTAGGTGTAAGTTATCAAAACTGCAAAGGATAGATCAAAATGTAAAAGTCAAGTGGAGATATGTATTATGCATCGTATAAAACATTGACTGAATACCGTACATAAGTTAGGTTAGTCTAGGATAGGATGATTACTTCTTTTAACCTAACATAGCATGAAGCTGATGCCTATTAAATATCTTGTAACAAACAGCAAGGTATGTTGTTCGATAGGTTAGGTTAGGTTGCGTAGGTATTAATGCATCCGGCAGTGTATGGAAACCCTTTTACAAAAATGTGTGTAAATGCCGACATTATACCGACATCGACCGTGAATACGCCTACATTATACCAGCATGTGCCGGCATATGACGGGATCAAACCGTGAATACAGCTACATTATACCGTCATATGCCGGCATATGCCGGTATCAAACAGTGATAAATGCATGAAAAATCTCGAACGTTGAAGGAAACCGAATTATCAAATGGGGTAATGAAAGGATGTCAAGTATAAGAAGTGTTAAATTGCAAAATAAAAATTAACTGTATATCTGACTTTGTTTTAAAATTAATGGTAATGAAACATGAGGAGAGAGAATCATGTCTCCTAAGATTGAAAAAAATCCGACCTTTCTGGTAACATATATGACTCGAGATTGATTGCGAAGTAGAAATAATTAGGTGTAAGTTATCAAAACTGCAAAGGATAGATCAAAATATAGAGTCAAGTGGAGATATGTTTTATGCATCGCATAAAACATTGACTGAATACCGTACATAAGTTAGGTTAGTCTAGGATAGGATGATTACTTCTTTTAACATAACATAGCATGAAGCGATGCATAACAAATATCTTGGAACAAACGGCAAAAGATGTTGTTCTATAGGTTAGGTTAGGTTGCGTAGGTATTAATGCATCCGGCGGTGTATGGAAACCCTCTTACAACAATGTCTGTAAATGCCAACATTATACCGACATCGACCGTGAATACGCCTACATTATACCCGCATATGCCGGCATATGCCGCCGTATGGCGGGATCAAACCGTAAATACACCTACATTATACCGCCATATACCGGCATATGCCGACATATGCCGGCATATGGCGGTATCAATCCGTAATAAATGCATGAAAAATCCCGAACGTTGTAGACAACCGAATTATCAAATAGGGTAATGAAAGGGTGTCGAGTATATGAAGTGTAAAAATTGCATAATAAAATCAAATGTATATCTGACTTTGTTTCAAAATTATTGGTAATGAAACATGAGGAGAGAGAATCATGTCTCAAACGTTTGAGTGCTAGGAGAATTATGTCTATTTCGGAAATCTGCGGGAACATAAATAATGAAAAAGTTGATAATAGCAAGAAGAAATCTGAAACGATTCGATGTTATAAACATGTAAAAGTAATTAAGAATTAGCGTCCATAAAAAGCTCTTTGAAGACTAAAAAAACAAAGTTTTGGTTACAAGGATAGGAATACAAGTATTGCATACACTTCTCACAAAGGTCGTCGCTTATCTAAAATGTGTACGAAGGGCGTTAGTCTTGAACACCAATATATCAGAGAAAAAAGCGCACCCAGATGATAAATCCTACACCGATATGACGAGTCGACAGCTTCAGGTGAGGGCTAAATATATGTCATTGATAAAGAACCCACAGACTGTCATTGGTCCCAAGGATCAAGATAACACAAGAGAGGGAGGTCGAAGTCATTACTTGTGTTTCGCCAAGATGCTCACGTCGAATTTTCGTTGTGAAAAAGTTATGTTTTCGTATAAAGGATATCCCAGTGCACCCCCAACGAGTTCCGAAAACACGCTGTCAACGCGCTCCTAATATGGAGCCACGCTCATCTGCTCGGACACTGACTCGTTTCTAATCCAGTTCAATGGCGCGGCCGACATTGAAGCGGAAATGCGCCAAGCTCCCCTGGCTGAATACATGGACTTCTCCAACTATCCCAAAAATCACCCCTTGTTCGATGAATCCAAGTAAGGACAGCTAGGACTACTGAAAAGCGAAACAGCTGATGACTACCCGAGTGAAATCATCTGCTTACAACCCAAGTGTTACAGCATGTTGCTTGAGTCCGCCGCAACAAAATCGGCTGCTAAGGTGTCAATTACCAGACACAATCCAAACTCAAACATGAACAATACAGGGATATTCATAACCAGAAAACATACACACACTTTGAGACAATACACAACATTCGTGCGCAAGCATGCCAACTCCAAACTGTACACACTATCAAAAACTGCCTCAGTAAATTTGAGAATAAACGCTACTATCTCGACGCACGCACAACTCTTGCCTTCGGCCACCCGGACATTCCCAAAAATCCATTGAAAATACACCTACCGTCACAAAAAGAGAAAGTGATGTGCCTTGGCTAATGAAATCGATGAAGAAATGGATTTAACATGGAAGAGACGCAAGCCGGGTGGGACCGTCTTTGGCTTATGTAGTCGACTTAATGACGAAAGTACGTGTACCTCACCAGGTTTCATCCTGAAAATGTTCATAAAACGTAAATAATCCTTGTAAGTTCATATATATATATATAAATATAATAAAATTAAAATAATAATTTTGTCTCATTGTCCATAAATAGGCATTTGAAAAAAATGCATCGGAAAGAACTGTAACGAAACCCATAAAAACGATGAGAATTTTCGCTATTGGAACACCGCGTTAATAGAACACTTATAATTGTTTCAAAACTGGATAATGCAATATGGGGTAGATAGATTCTCGTAACGAAGATACAGCATCCTAAGAAATAAATATACATCAACCCGCAAACAACCTGACATATAATCCTTACTTTTTTCTATAGTTATTATATACATATGAAATAAATAGATGGGAAACACAGAACCTTGCTTGCAATCCTACCTTCAGGCTGGTACAAACAGGGTCGTTCGCACACTAAGGCTGCAAATTGAGTTATAAAACATGCCTACCACACTAATCTTATAAAAGAATATATAGTGATAAATGATCAAAACATACAAAAAATATCCCAACATCCCACCGCTACGAACCCAGCAATCAAGCATCGATTGAGTCAGTTATACTCTTATGTGATTCTTCTCAAGGAATTATTCAGTCATCCTGTAAATATTGTATCTATTTTCCTTCATCGGTTAGCTCATAAAGAAATACGAATGAATGGGGGACTGCAGGAGTAAGTAAAGCTTAGCGCAAGGGTACTGATTAATACAATCGGATAAAAATAACAATAAACTAATTGAATCTATGCTACGTGTAAAATTGATCAACAGCGAGCAACGTAGGAAATGATATCGAGGTTGAAAAATCATCATGAAGGTGTCCGGAAAGTGAGGCTTTTTAGTATATAATAATACATATAAATTATTATCGATAAAAAAATCCTATAAGATTTATGTTTATCAATACCCCCCTAAAAAACATTCAGAGGACATAGCATTGAAATGCAATATTAAAGCAACGAAGATGCAATATCCCCCCAAGCATTGAAATGCTAATCCACTTATGTAAATATATAACACGTTAACATGTATAAACATTCCGCTCACTGACTCACGCACCAAACCAGTTCCGGTACTCTACGCCCCCCCCGCCCCCCGTTTCTGCGCGAACCCCCGTACGGCCGGTTGAGTCAAGTTGCATGCATCGCGCCCTACCCCGCCCACCAAAATAACTCTAGAATGCCGTTCTCGGCTACATATACTCTACTCATATGCCCTTGTAATTGTCCTTGAACTTCTCAGGCAACATACACACACAAACATTTATGAAACTCGATATTATCACACACACACAAAAATTGAACATTTTACTGGTAGATTCACACAGTAAATTGCGAGAGGTAGGCAAAAGTACTGTACAAATGTCGTTGAAGGGTGCTTGCAATAGAGTTAGTTCAGAAGCCCTTTCTATACCTAATTAAAGTAGAAGAAGAATACACTTGTCTTCCTACTGTTTCGGAACAAATCTACGACTATATGATACAAAATAAGTCAAGAGGATATTCATCGGCCTCAAATTTCGAAATGGGAAAAGACAACACGAATTTAGAACGGGCATGACAAACAATTCACGTTAATCAAGGACCACAGGAATCGACAACAAGGCGCCTAAGCATCTTTTCAATTGGTGGTGACCGACAAGCATTGGTTGATGTAAGTCGGTAAATCGTTTCAAGCCTTAGGCGCCGCTTACAAAACTGAATGTTGGGTGAGAGGCGAGCGCTGGAAAATGGGACAATGTTATCTCTGCGTTTAGCGCATCGGTAGGTCCTGTGAACTTGACCCCTTTAATCTAATATTCTAGTGAATTAACCGTGAATAACGCGTGGGTACCCGTCAACTCTATTTATTTGCAATAAACCAAGCGCCTGTAAATGGAAGTGAATGTGACGTATTTTTAAGATTGCTGTTGTGTGGAAGGATCAATATGAGTCAGCAAATTTTTCCCGGGATGATCTTTTCCTTTTGGTATAGACATAGACATACAGCCATTTCCCCCTAGTTAGGGGGGTGACTAAGCTAGGCGGACACAGAGGGGGGAGGCGCCAAATCTCCCCGCCACAAGACCGCCGTGTCCCTGCCGAGGCTCGAACTCGCGACATGCAGCACCAGAGGCTGACACTGCAGTCGGATACGCTAACCACTCGGCCACGGCGGCCGAGTGGTTAGCGTATGCTTATGAGCTTAGCAAGTGTTTATTTAGACATTGTATGATATAAGAGTGTGGAGCATGTGCAATTAACAAAGTGTTTATTCCTTTTGGTAGGAAAATCAAATAGCCAGGTGCAACTTTATTACCGCGTATCACATAAAAATAAACCAGACAATAATACAAATTAAGTAGGACACCGTCGGGGACACAGGAACATATTTTATATATTAAACCTACAGATATACGAAGTTTATTATAAATTTTTGAAATAAAAGCATTAAAGTTTAGACATTGTATGATATAAGAGTGTGGAGCATGTGCAATTAACAAAGTGTTTATTCATAAAGTTATTCACTGCAGTGACCACTAACGGCGTTTACTTCCATTACGTAAGCATCGCTTAGTTGTAGTGAACAGCTCACATGGATTCAATAATAGTCTCCCGACTCGTCCATCTAATCATCTATAAGTAATCCGTGCATTTACGACAACGTTTCTCTACTCATGATCGGTCGAGTAAGGTGCCGAAAACCTCGGCAACAATTAAAAATGTCTGCAACTGGTAAAATATTCTAAGTTAAACATTCATCCAGTTTTAAATTCATTTCAAAGTAATACATCTAATGCAGTTTCTTGAAAAAATACGTCAATACTTCAGAATATGATCCTCATAAAGTGATTTACTTGTTGGGCCAATGCAAAAGAGGACTTAAGATTTTTACTTATGTCCAGTAAAGCCGATACCTTTGATTGTACTGTGAACACGCAATCATGGTAAGGCTAGTTGGCATCTCCATCGCTGCAAAATTGACTTATACTCAACCTTCAACGAATGTCAAAGCTACCCATTTTTCATATTTCCAGAATTTTGGAGGAGCCGCTTGGTATTGATTGTCTGTAAGTATGTGTTATACGCAATCAGTGGCATGCCTTTGCACTTAGTTACGTTTGCTTTCGTCTTACCTTCGAAATTGCGTCACATTCATTGTAGAATAATTGGATGTTCCATTTTATTTGAGTCTTGAAACGTCGGACTTGACCACTCTGAACACTCAAATATTTCAAACAGTATAAGTATAAATCATTACGCCGATCTGTAGAGTTTCAAAACAGTCCATATCTATGTTTAAACCAGGTACGTTTCGACTGATAGAATAAAGATGATCATTGAATTAGAGGATATAATTATGAAATCGTGAGAAATAGATAAATCAACCAAAATAATAATAACATTAGATTATTATTTTTGCTGTTGAGATTCATCCAGGCTCTTGCTATGTTCACCAGAGTTGTATATGACTGTCACTGAGGAAGAATGTTTTATTTTTGCGACAATGTGACATAATTTCCTTGCGAAATCTTTACTGTTTCCCTTTAGTGAATTTTGTTGGAGCAGTCATGTTTTCTCCGCTTAATAATGCTTTTGCAGAAGTATTGCTCGCCTGCTCGGGTTCTGTTAGGGAGTCACCTCCGCCTCAATGGTCGTAAATGTCTATTTCTCGGTTTCTGCCAAACAGTGTTTCTCCATGTGTTCCAGTTAATCGTAGCAAGATGTATCTGCCTCTTTTTTGTATCGTGTACAGAGCTGATATATCTCTGCACACACTCTTCTTGCCCTAACGGTGGACGTGATGGTGGCGCCTTGTTTTGGGCCTTGTTTTAGGGCCTTGTTTTAAGGCTTCAACGAAAGTAGATACATTAGCGCCACCAGGTCACCAGACGTTGTTGACACATTGCGGTTGATAGTGAAACACCTTTGAACGATTTAAACTCTTATTGAATAACAACATTCATTTGAGGCATCAGCGGTCGGGAAAATTGCACCTCTACGGTGTCGTGCGGTTTCAATTCGTGAATTGGACCGAAGCTGTCGATGGAGAAAAGCATTGCAGCTTGTCAGGGCTTTGATCCATCCTTTTTTTTTCATTGTAGAAGTCGTTCAATTGTGTCTCGCATCATTGGATGTTTCATTTCTAAGGTTGAGCTGTTGCAATGGCAAATTCATGACAGTCAAGCAAAACTCTCCCGAAAAATATGTTATTCTTGCATGACTATATAAGTCCGTCATATTTTAAACATCTCAGTCTACTGTAAATATAATTTGTCTGACTTTCAACCAATCTGATTAAACAAAATAGTAACTGAGAAAATGTAATTAATATAAAACGTTCCTCCGTTTATTATAGTGCCAGGCTATGTACACAGCACAGACACAGGAGAGAAGAGAGGTCGCAGTTTTTTGGAAGTCGCTCATTCCGTGTCGCTTTTTGTAAGGACCCACAGTACGATCGACACGCAGGACCACCTGCACCGTCGTTGGCGAGATCGTCATACGATACATTATGAACACATCGGGCTTATCCATTGGTACGTGACAAGCATGCGTTGCATTTAATTATAATGTTGAAATCTTTGCAAAACGTACTAATTACCGTCAAGTTTGCAGATTATGCTGCTCAACAAATCGATAAATAAATTTTCAGTAGCGTTACATCTTTTGTCATATCCTTTCTCTGATCATGGCTACAGCACCTAATGCAGACTAACATTTCCAGGCATAACCACTGCCTTAGACTAACATTTGTTAACACAGCCCCTGCCGTTTACTCAAATTTGTTAACACAGCCCCTGCCATCGACCCACATTTGAGTCACAACCACAGTCGCTGACTCACATATACTGACACAGCCCCAGCCGTGAAGGTTGTTAAGTAACTTAGGTGTTGAAACTAAAAGTTTTTACGGATAAAAGAATGTCAGCAACCGTTGCTGGAAATGCAGAAATTCTATCTAATTTCCCGTTGCCAACACAAATCTACGCCCGATCCCCCTCAAAATCCGCGCAGTTGACTCTACAGAAGCTCCATCGTATCTATGGCTATGGTCTCACATTTGAACCACCGCATCAAAGAGTCATATTTCCTTCACTTACGTATCTCTGTCTCTGCAGCTGCGGAGCCAGCTGAAATAACAGTACCCATCAACTGTGTCTCCACATCCGTGTCTACACAGGTACCGTCCCATCACAGCTCTTTCCCGTTTTGAATGGGAAACTTGTGATGCTATCAGGCCTCTTGCCACCACCACCTACAAACTCACAGGTTACAACACCGATGAAAGAACCACTCTCTGCACAGATATCTTGACGATGTCTTCCACCGCTGAGTGAATGGGAAACCGGCTGGCACATATACTTATACGTTAACTCATAAAACCACACAAACTCTGCTGTTGACTCACAAGTTTGAACACGCTTTGAGATCGACAGTGTAAGGTTGATACTTTCTCACTCCGATTCTATATAACTACGTAATATTTATATAATATAAACTGAGAATTTGAGACACTGCCAGCACACACTAATAGATTCATTTACACCAATCACCATAAAGCTTAGCAATCAGCTTCGCAATCCAAATTTTAAAGTTCACGGGTCTGTATGTTTCTTCAAAGTTCTCGTTTTTATCGTCAAACATTGCAATGCGACGTTAGTGCTTTAGCTGCGGCAGTGCTACAGAACCCAATCCCTCACACAGCGAAGAATTGTGTCAGTAAACAGTGGTCGGTGGCAGGGGTTATGTTATCGAATTGGATCAACGGCAGGGGTTGTATCAGTAAATAGGGGTCGGCGACAGGGGTTGTGTAATCAAATGTGAGTCATCAACAGGGTTCGAGTCGGCAAAGTCAAATGTAAGATATGTTGTTAGATTTAGGCCAATATAAACCTCAATAGCTGGTGGCAGATTACAGGCCTAAAACATCAAGAATTCTAACAAAAACATTGTTTGCAACACATGAACATAGTGGTTTCAATGAATATCTTGTTCAAATATAATTTATTTGTATAGAAGATGTTATCAAGCCTGACTAAGCCCCAACACCGACATCTGTCTTACTCACCGAGATATGAGGTTTAAAGGAAGTTTTGCAGAGAGGCTAGGACTCCTGTTCGTCAGTTAATCTTGTTTCAAGATTTGCGTGTCCGGTTTCTTTTCGTACTTCTGGTATTTGTTTTAGACTGTACTTCTTTCCACAATAGGGCGCTGGCTCTAACTGAATATGTCGACATTTTATACATGAATTTTGGTATCGTGTGGTTCTTGCTGTATATTGTGTAATTTGAAAAAAAAATACCATGTGAAATCGATCCTAGCACAAGCCAAATAATACTCCGAAACGCTAGATATGTAATATATAGAAATATTCATAAGCGGATTAGAAGTTATCCAAGTATATTCATTTGAAATATAATTGAATTTTAATTTTGATGAAAAACGTGCAAACTATAATAGATATACGATCTACTACGTAGCTCGAATGATAGAAATACTGATTGCAAGAACCTCCTGTTGGACTACGCGTTAGGTAAAGTTAGTCTAGTTAAACTTACGGTGGGAGCATTTGCGCACAACCGGACGCATAATTAATGAGGAAGTTTTTCATGGCATGCCCTGGCACTGTGCATGAAGGGAATGAAGCAAGTCGAGGCAAATCGCACCGAATTGAGACGAGTCGATGGGGTTGGAGATGAGTCGAGACGGGTTGCGACGAGGGAGTAGTGTAAAGTGATCCGAAACGCGGATGAGAAGGAATTAAATAGGAATAAATAGAGTTACTTTTCAGTCTAGGGAGTTTGTACCCCATATTTTCATGGACGGTCGGAGTCAGACAGACGGCTAACGGGTGACTCATTCTGACGGATGGACGGACAGCTTCGGATTAATCATAAGGTATGTTAATAGGTTATATATATTATTAGGTTTTTATATGTTGATAGGCTATATAAATAGAATGCTTACAGAATACCTTTGGTGTTCGCATTTCAATGCTGGGCATACTGTATTGCAATTTCGTTGCATGTCATGTTGCATATGTGCAATTTCAGTGTGAATTTAGAATTTCTTTCGTGGTTTGAAGCTTCATGTAATTGAACATTTTAATTTTTATTGTATTTATGATCTTTATTGTATTTATATATGTTTTTCCTTATTTAGATGGTTGTATAGAGGTACGCTTGGTCACTAACTGTTGCTCGATATAAATATTATACGGTTTTGGTAGGGATATGCCTTCATCTTATTTTGGAGAGTGGTGGGGGTGTCGGGAGCCCCTAGGCAAAAAATGTTGGATGTGCTCCTGGAAAGTTTAGGTAAGTTGGCTCATTTCTGTTCTTTGTCTTATCAGTTATTTCCGGGGGATGCTTGCTATGTTTGACTGTCTGTATCGTTGTATATTTTATGTCTGGATTATAATTCTATATATTTTTTTCTTTGGACATATATGTTTTTTTCTTAACTAGTTGGGGTATAATTGACTCATTTGGAGGTTGTTTGATGGGGTACCAGCATGCTATTGAATTTAGGCGGTGTTTTGTGTTTTTCCATCTATTTATTTCATGTGTATATAACATGTATAGGAATAGTATATCTTCTTAGTCTGATAATTAGCGAGTTGATGTTTGTATTTTGGGTTGATGCAGCAGCTTTGTTACAAGATTCTATCTACCCCATAACGCATTATCTAGTTTTGAACCAGATATATCGGTGTTACAATGTATCTGAATGTGGCAAATGGAGCGTTATCAAGCGTATGTAGACTGTTTGGGTTGCCTTATCTCGATTTTTGTATAGCGAATATCGTTTGGATGCCCTACAGCGAGAGTAACTGAACGATATGAATTAATTGTCATTTATTATTTTGTGTTATGTATACTTAGTAGTGATCGGTTGATTTATGTTGATTTTTATTGTTTTCTGAATTTTGAATAGTTACCCCATGCAGTTATAGGATTTTTACGATATTTTAGGTTTGTATCTTCCATATAGCATACTATTTCACGCATAATTGGTCGGTTATTTATTGCATTATTTTGGTATTTTACATGTATACATGACATTCTGTTACGATTTGGTCGTGGTTACTTTAGTTAAAGAAATGTACATTTAACCCTGTTTTGGACTTAGTTGGAGAGTAATTTTCATTAGATTTTGTACATAGCTACTTAACGTGTTTGTGTAGAAGTATTCCACACCATTTACTATAGGTTTCACCGTATGCTGCTCGCATGTCCTGGTATCTTATTCACGTCAGTTGTTTGGTTGGTTACATGTTTTTTTCTCGTTCGTCACGGTTTTAATGTATGTTTCGGGTATGGTAGAGAGTTGATCTTCTTGCTTTGTTATAACTCGAGAGTTTTTGTATGAGCCGTTGAGTTTTGTAGGTTCTCTGTAAAGTTTACATCTTCGATGCAGGGTATTGGGTTTCTATACACGGTTGTATCTGCAATGTAGAATATTATTTCAGGTATAATTTAGTTATATGTTGTTTATTTTTAGTGTTTTATATATCTTCTTACAACCTGGTACAATGTTTGGCGTCGTTATTATAGATATAGAAGATCCCATTTGTTACAAACTCGGTATTGTTGTTACTTTATTGTATGTTTATTGTAGGACCATTCTTCAATGTTTAGGAGTTAGAGTTGTTCCATTGGCAGAAGCCCGTTGTGTTTTTGCCTATTTGTGTAAGTCGACCGATACACTATAATGGATACCATAATGTATTACATTTTTGATATAATTAGAGCAGAGTAAAGTATCTAATTTGGCTATTTTATAGTTGTTGTTGTTGTTGTTGTTGCATGATTTTTCCACGATAATCATAGGATTGTATGTTTAAGAGGTGTAAGTCCGTACTGCATCTTTGTGGAATTTTCGTAATTGAACTCTAGCAAGTGTATAGTGTAGCGTTTAATAAAACGATTTACTTGGTGGATGGGTCCTGGTGTTGAGGTGGGTTTATACTCTTTGGTTGTCATTTGGAGTTCGTCCAAGTTCAACATGATTTGTAAGTTCTTGTGTACGTCAATCTTAACTTCCGTGTGTTTGTTAGAGAGGTTATCCGACAAGCTGCTATTCGTTCTAGGGGCTTACTTAAGTCATCAGAGAACAGAAGCCCACGTTTTTATGACCACACTCTTTGAGACTCATGTCAGTCCCAATCATGACCACTGTGTCTGTGTTTAGATTCTTGGTTATATCCAGGATGTGACTTTGCTCGATGTTCTTTGCTCGATGCTGCTTGAGGTTTTGTTTCGTGACTGGGTGTTACCTCTAAATTTGTTATATAACAGTGGTAGAATGCTGAGAAATGACCTAGTAAAGCATTATAGAGTTCGTTGTTACGACACAATGGGCTTGGATTTTCTCCTGCTATAGGCATAGCATAAGTTAGGTCTAGGAATTTGTTATAGATTTGAATAGGTTTCGTAGTACAAATAACTTTATTCGCATTAACTCAGTGTTAAATGTCAGATATTTTTGGTATGGCTTATATGTTAGTATATGATCTTAGTCATGAACCAGATCACGTAGGATATTGGAGTAGAATTTATTCTCTGGGTGTGGTAGGATACACCGTATATAATAGTCAATCATTGTCGGTTGGGGTAGAGTAGAGAATCTTATTTAGCTATTTTATAGTTGTTGTTATATGTTTTGATTGGTTATCAGATGAAAATATCTAAATCAGACATAAAATTGCCTATTTTTCATGGAATGTTGCGTATAAAATACGTTTATTTTGATGTAATGATTCAAAATATTGATATGTTTCACCTTTCGACTCCGGTTCCATGTCGTCTTGGAGAGCTGATCTATCGGTTTCGTGTAGAGTGTTAGTGTTAAAATTCTTCAATAATTTGATGTACATCTCAATTAGGTTATCTGCTCGCATGTCTTTACTAGATGCTTATACACACAGAAGTTATTGATTAATTCAGGCTTTGTTATGAGATTGCATTCCAATTCAGAATTTTGGTCTTATTTTGAGCATTCACAATATCCACTGTAGCATTTTTTCACTAAAGGTATGTGATAATGCCCGTAAACCTAACTCATCCTAACCTATTCAAACCAAATATATATATATTTTTCCCCGTTTTCATACTTATGTTAGGTATTTCTTCATTGATTTGAGTTTTATTCATATCAAATCTATCCACTTGACTCTGTAGTTTTACCAATCTTCAGCATATTGTGTGCTTGCATATATGTATTTTTTTCACTCTGCTCGTTACAAGTCTAGTAATATCGACTAGTTTCAAGTAATGTTCGGTTATTGCTCGTTAGTAGACTGTAGAGTACATAACGTTTATGAAAGCTTCCCGCATATGTCAGTGATTGTTATGGGTGTTAAAGCGTTAGCAAGTTTATTGTTCGATTTTACTGTTGGAATAAGATTTCTTTTTGTTGTGTTGGATGTGTTGCTTCTCCATTTTCGTCTATTATAACGATTATTGAATAAATCCACTCTAACATATTTACTACAGATCTGTGATGTAAGGTCCGCAGTCAACAAGATCTAGGATATAAACCATGTCTATGGTACATAATCAGCGAAATTTATATTAATGTACGACAAAATAGATCAAATATCAATGAATGCAAACAGATTTACCATACACTGCCAAATACATTAATACCTAGACAACCTAACCTATTCTTACCAAGAGTTATGTATTTTTATTCAAGTTCGATGCTTATGTATGATATTGATATGTATGAACCTCTCCACTAGGGTTGTATATCTTACATATTATTAGCCGTTTGAATACATCTCTCCAATTTGATCTAGCGAATATCCTTTTGCAGATGTTTAGATTCCAGAATTTTTATCGACATATCTGTTTCATGTTTGGATGAGACTCAGCAGGTAGGATCCAAGTCAACTAATGCACTTCAATTTGTTACCCTTTTTCAATGTGGAACATTTTCTTTTCACACGATATTAGGTTCATAGATCTAGTCATTCTAACCAACTTATCAAATAATTATATATTTTCATTCAATTTTGATGGTTATGTATGATATTTAGTCATTAGTTTGTACAATGTACATATCAAATCCCCTCCACACGGCTCTACTTTACGTAGTTTGTTTAAATGTCACACCAGGTATACACATATACTTTTACATGCATATACAGGGGCGTTAGCGTCACAGTGTCGGCACATTTGTCGACACATTGCATATATGCAGGGTCGTTGGCCTCACTATGTCGGTACATGTGTCGACACCATGTAGGCATTTACATACATTTTGTGCAAAAAGGGTTAACATACACTGCCAGATGCATAATACCTAGGCAACCTAACCTAACCTAACTAACTTAACAATGAATTATGAGTCATCGTTCGAGTTTTTTACTGCATACATATGATACTTATTCATTGATTTATGATATATACATATCAAATCCCTCCACTTGGCTCTACATTTTGATCTATCATTTGCTGTTATGATATACACTTTAATTGAAAACCTAACCTAACCTGACCTCATGTTCGGTTTTCAGTGATTGATATATACATATGAACCCCCTCAACACGGTTCTTCATAAGACTTGCACCTAATTATTTCTACTTCGTTGTCAATCTCGACTCGTATATGTTGGCAGAGAGGACAGATTACCTAACCTAAACTAACCTAACCTAACTTAACCTAGCCTAACCTTATGTACGGTATACAGTCATTGATATATACATATGAAGCCCTCCAGACGACTCTAGATATCACTTTAACATATATGTTATTTATTTCGTTGTCACTCTCGACCCATATTAGTTAGCAGAGAGGTCCCATTTCCAAACTTGGATGGATTGAATGCTACAAGTAATTAAAATTTGTATCCAGTTTCATACATACGAACACATGGTATCACACTGTTTTATTTCTTATTTTACTTCAATATCTTCACGCGGCTCTACAACTTTTGACGACTTGCATCCTGATTTACCTTTTCTTTCTTATTATTTTCATATTCTGGACAATGACTTCGTTTCAAGATCTGATCGGACCCTGATTTATATCCTACCAATCTGTAACACATCTAGATCATTTACCTCGAGATGGTCTCTGGCATCATTTCACGCCTTGAAACATATTCCTATACTGATTTCGATAATTCGAAGTTGCCTCCGACAGACACGATGTTTGCAATTCATTACTTAACCGTTGAGTTTAGGACAATATAAACATTTCATTGAGGATTAACATAGTTTTATTAGTATTTATTGGCATCACTTGCAGTTTTGACTAGATTCAACAATACCATCTACCTCGTTTTTTTTTCGATCACAGCAGGACTCGTACAGCCATCCATACCCATCATCACGATGTTTCAGTTTCCTCTCAAAATTCATCATATAATCCAGCATATCTTTATTGCAAATACCGAAGGCTGTTCCGTGCCCTTGTATCCACAAATATGGTTCTTCTTCTTCTTGAACCTTAATTATTCGAATCTTCTCAAATTCAATGTCATTCTGTTCTTCGTCAATGAGGAATTGTTGCATAAATTCCAGATTTTATTCCGTTCTTAGGTAAAATCCGTTTCCCATTACCTCAGCTTTATTATAGTCCTGATGATTTTCCACTTGGATCATATCAATTTCAAGATTTGCTTTCTCATTTCCCTTGAACTTTGTTACATACGACTGTGACCCGTCGTCGTTAGTTACCCAAAGCCGACTTCCTTTTTTCTTTATCCGTATATGAATGTTATCTCCCACTCTTTTGATTCTTGTTTTGCCCATTCTGAGATAACTGATATATTCAACACTGGTCAAAATTTGTTCGATCCGACTTATATCATCTTAGAAGATTTCTTTTTCCAAAATATGTAAACTATTTTTCACCTATTGAACATTCATTGTTGTCTATTTGAGGATGACCCCTCCGTCTCCGCTTGTTCTCCACGCAACACTGATTCCAATCTCGGCATACAGCTAGCCATTATAATGCGATTACAGGCTTTTTTTGCAAAACATTAGGCCTATCATCGCTCACCTTGGTCATCATCTGTTTACAAATGTATGCATGTACGTGTATAGAGGCCTGTACGTATGTGCATGTGTATGTCCAAGTGTATGTACGTGTATATGAG
>SDVV010008355.1:0-17245 GCA_016164225.1 Gammarus roeselii | reverse complement strand
GGGAAAGCACATCAGAGCAGCGTCAAAATCAACCATTCACAACCATTCTCCACTCACGCCTGTTCATTGCACGCTCTCTCGCCACCTCCACATTCATGTCTCTCCTTCCCAACGCCTGCTTCACACCATCCATTCAAACTTCGGTCTACCTCTAGGCCTGCGACCACTCGCCTCAGAATTCATCACCCTTTTCACCAATCTTCCTTCATCCATCCTCTCCACGCGCCCGAACCATCTCAGAACACGCGAATCTACTCTGTCCTCCAACTTCTTTACCATCCCTGTTCTGTTTCGAACCACGTCGTTGGTGATCCGGTCTCTCAGCGTTACTCCAGCCATGCTCCTCAAACATTTCATCTCGAATACATTCAACCTTCTTCTCTCCTCTGCTCTCACCCCCCAAGCCTCAGCTCCGTAGAGCACAGTTGGGACAACACCCTCATACAGTCCTCTCTTTGCTTCCATCCCCAACGCCCTACAGCTCATTACACTCTTTAGTGCACCCAACACTTTACATCCCTCCTTCACTCGCACCTTCACTTCAGTTTCCACTAGCTCAGTTATCTCCACATGGGAGCCCATGTGGAGATAAGTGTACTCGAAAATATTAACAGTGTAAATTCAACAATAATTATTGAAGATCGGTTATGTCAGTAGAATAATCAATAATCTGAAAATATTTGCAATTTTACGGCCATATGTCGCAGATGGGTAAGGCGTGTCGAATACAGACACTCTTTAAACGAAAATACAGAACAGCATAATAAAGAACAAACATTTAAATTCGTATTTATGATGTATGTACCTCATCAGTCTTATGCATTGCAAAGTCTTATTTCCCCTTCTATGTTCAAATTGCATTCGTACGCCTTTGATACGACAAGGAGAGGTTTAACAGGTAGCCACGATGTTAGCCTATGCTTATTTAAACAACGTTGAGGAAAACCGAAACCTCCAGTACAACAACTGCACCATGATAACTTGAATTGGTTTAGAGTGACGTGACAAGACGTCTTGGCTGCCTAAAATAAGCGGTCATTCCATTTAGGGTTGAATTTTGATTTGCATCTTATTTTATCTTGGAGTACAGGTAGGGATCGGCGATGTTCAACGTTAATGCTATGCTATCAATAGTGTTCGATTTTTCTCTCTAGTTTCAGCTGCGGTGCATAGTTATCTGCAGTGAGAATTAGTATCAGATCAAAATCAATTCAAGGGTTTGTAACGTGGTGGCCGACAGCAATGCAGCCACTGGTGAAATTTGTTGGGAGTGCGAGCCTTGCCAACGCCGAGGTCTTCTGACAGGGTGATGCTCCTCTAAAATAGCCCAGCTCGTAGTAAGGAGAAAACGGCTGTACGGCTTTGCCTATACATAACCTAATTGTATTTCAACTGATATGCTAAGCTTTACAGTTCATTGGAAAGTTGCATTTGTAAAAACGTTATCCGGCTGTTGACTATTTAAACATACATCGTCATTCTTTTCTGAAGACAAATGATTTCAGTGAATTTTAATTCTTCCAGATTAGTCTAATTACGCAGATTGGAGATGTCCTACCGGTCACTTATCTTGTGGCCTGGTGTGGCTTTTAATGCAGTCATATTGCCAGGGTCATAGAAAACATGTGATTTACATAAGCTTTTCTACGACAGTACAAAATTCACCTGAAAATGTGCAATTATTAGATGAGATTACAAGCTTTGCTCTATCATATGTTGTTTTAGTAAGCAAGAGAAACAAAAACTGATTGGAATAACGGATTCATCTTCATCGTAGTTCAAACGAAATCAGAGCTGACGTAAACGTCACCTTACGTTGTCCGTACACACCGTAATACTTCGACCCCATGCAGACAAACTGACATTTGCCTTCATGCTACAGCAGCAAAACGCCAATTATAAAGAGGGAAAGGAAAGTCTCGAATCAATTTAATAACATTTTATTGTAAATTGTTCACTTAAATATATACAGTATTCAATAAAAAAATAACAATTTTGCTGACCCCTCATTATATAAAACTACGAATGATAACACATTAAAACGACGTCATCTATATAAATAACAGCATGATATGAAACCATTGTTCATCTTTCAACTGTTTTTAGCAACACAGGAGTGTGTTTGGCCATTGGATGATAAACAATGCACTGCAGCACCCGAAACGCCAATCAAGAGTTTACGGCCGACGTTCCAGGACAGATTAGATTAATGACGATGCTTTCTAACGTGCTGGAGCCATCGTCCTTCTGGCGTCGAATAACAAACCAGAAAACAGTGCTGCATCAAGTGTGCTCTTTGATTTTTCTTTTTTGTAAGTTCGCGTTAGGTTTACTACTGCGCAAAGATAAAGTCCTTTACGCAGCGAACGTCTATGGTATGTGCGGGCGCCACAGGAGGTACAGGAACTCCTAAGGTGCTGCGGCCATATGGTCCTAGCACTCCTAGTATGGCAGTAAGGAGGAATAACACACTACCTACCCTGCCTTAGAGCCCCAAGAGTTCGCAGTAGTCTTTAGAGTGCCGGGTTGCACGCTCCAACACTTGCTGAGGAGGAAGATGAAGAAGAGACAGAAACGTGGATCCCATGCATGAGATCAACACTAGGTTTAGGGAATTTCACGCATGAGAACAGCAATAATGAAAAGAAGAATAAATAGTCGCTGAAAACAGATGCATGAAAGAGCGCAACTTGGCTGTTATTCGCCACCCGAAAGAAGAATATTTAGAACCGGTCATGTGTATGTTCGAGTGTGCGTGTCCGCGTGCGTATCTATGTGTGTGCCTGTGTATGTGTGTTCGTGTGCAACGACTATTATGAGAGTTGTTAAGAAGAAGTCTGAGACAAGATTCAAGTAAATTTGAACTAAGCATAAGATGCAAATGAGGTAAATAAAAGTTAAGCAAATCAGGATGGGGAGAAAAGGAGAGATAGTGACGAGTGAGTGGTTGGGTCGTGACTCCTGGCGGCCCGTGAACCTAACAGATGCCTAGGGGGCGCTCCAGAACAGAGCGTTTAAGTAATCGGTTTCGGAGAATATTAAGAATAACAACATTAATAGCAAAAAAACAGCACCCACAATCTTCTACATTGTTGACACATATGGATTTGTATCCAGTGGTTCCAATACGTACCCAGCAATCCCCAGTACGTGAAAGAGCAACGGTCATCAACTATATAAATTCTGTTCAAGTGTAAGTGGATAACCGTTGTAGTAACTGCGCTGTTCTAAATTATACTTTTCGTGTAAAACTATAAAATTGATCAAATAGGAATGAGTTTTTGAGGTCTAATCGTAACGTCATATTTGTGTTAACTAAGTACAGGCAATTTAATAAAATAACCATCTGCACATTTAGTGTACAATTATCTACTCCCGTTC
This sequence comes from Gammarus roeselii, assembly GCA_016164225.1. Classification (NCBI taxonomy): domain Eukaryota; kingdom Metazoa; phylum Arthropoda; class Malacostraca; order Amphipoda; family Gammaridae; genus Gammarus; species Gammarus roeselii. The sequence continues at coordinate 13,864 of SDVV010008355.1, read as the reverse complement.
TTGTAAAAAGCCATTAAACTTCTTACAGTCGGAATGACTGTATTTGAAAGACATCTGGCTGTTCGTAACATTTCTCACAGAATAAAAACTGTTTGTTAACAAAATTGGTCCGTCTGGTTCAGTCAGCATGGTCTTACATGTTGCGGCAACACACCAGGCTTCTAAACACAGGTTATCGCATAAAACAATTATGTAAACACAATCAAAAGGCCACACTGGAATATGGCGATCAAAAAAGGGGTAAGGTGTGGTTATAGGAGAGCAGTGCTTGAGATGGCCCTTCTAAATACTGTACAATGAAGTTTCCTTAGGTCACAAATATTATGAGGAATCTACGTGATTATTTTTGGAAATTAAAGACTTTTTAACTAAAGGGGACCTGTACATGGAAGAAAATGTTAATCTGAGTTAAAATTCCAAATTAAAGAACCAGCTACAGTGAATTTTCGTACGTCGATCTCTTGCCTCCACTCTGGTCGAGAGCAAGACAACAGTAACATGTGTTGGCCTGACGTTCCAATCTAGTGAAGAATGGTAAGGATGCGTAGTAAACTGAAAGTGACTTTAGCAGCTGACCGATGCGATCTTAGATAAGACCGCAGTGGTCAGCTGCTAAAGTGACTGTTTCAGTTTACTACGCATCCAATTCATTCATCACTGGAGTGGAACGCCAGGCCAACACGTGTTACTGTTGTCCTGTTCTTCCCGGAATGATAAGTGACCAGAGAAACGAAACTTTCGTCTCGCACCCTTACCACTTCTGTTGCTCTTCACGATGATTCCAACGTGTGCCGGCTGACATAGCGTTAACACAACAAACCTTTCCTAAATACTCCACCGAGTTCATAATTTCATGAATTAAAGTAAACAACACTGGCCATTATCTAAGAGAACGATAAAAAACTAAAAAATATAGAACTTCGACGACGTGATAGCCAAGCTGAAACTTGCAACGCTCAGGTACTGAAGTCCGAGAGAAAATAGATTAGATAAAAGTGACGAGGCTTTCTAGCGCGCTGGAGTCATCGTCCTACTGGCGCTGAATGTCAAACCAGCAAACAGTGTTGCATTAAGTTAGTCTTTGTTTTTCTTCTTTTTCAAAGTTCGAGTTAAGGTTTACTACTGCGCTAGGTCAAAGTCCTTTACGCGGCGAACGTCTATGGTATGTACGGGTGCCACAGGAGGTACAGGAACTCCTAAGGTGCCGAGGCCATATGGTCCCAGCACTCCCCGGATGACAGTTAGGAGGAATAACACACTACCTATCCTGCTACAGAGCCCCAAGGATCCGCAGTAGTCCTTAAGGTGCGGGCTACGCGCTCCAATACCTGCTATGGGGGAAGATGAAGAAGGGACAGAAAACGGGGATCCCATGCATGAGATCTACACTAGATGTAGGGAATTTCCCGCATGAGAACAGCAAGAATGGAATGAAGAAGAAGGAATCGTCGTAGAAAAAAGTTGCATGAAAGAGCGCAATTTGGCTGTTATTTGCCACCCGAAAAGAGAATAGTTAGAACCGGTATGTGAATGTTTGAGTGTGTGTGAGTGTGTGTAGCAACTATTAGATTAAGTTGTCAAAGCTTTCTAGTGCACTGGAGTCAATGTCCTTCTGGCACCGAACGTCAAACCAGCAGCCAGCGCTGCATCAAGTCATCAACAAATCATCCTCAGTCTCCGGAATTGCTTCAACTCACGGCATGCTTAGGTCATTACTGTTTATAGGGATATAGAGAGAGGTCACAAATGTGTCCTACTCAAAGTGAGCAAAGAAAACGGTGGTCCTCCGGGATGGAAGCGTTTATTCGTAAGTAAGATTGAGTATGATTGATTCACAGCAGATCAGATTTCAGTTAGGAGGCCGGTTTCTTGGAGGTAGCTGAGAAGTGGTTCCGCACTGAATTGTCTCTGAGGGAACTCAGTAAGCATTAGGCGGAGTATATTAGGAAGGTCCAGGAACCGGCTCCTGAGGAAGTATGTGCGTCGACATTCCGTCCACGTGGGGCATTCTGCCAAGACATGGACTATTGTAAGAGGGACTAGACAGTCCATGCAGTAAGAAGGTGGTTGTGAATTGATCATACTCAAAAACTATTAGGAAAGCTGTTAAGGAGTCTGAGACAAGTTTAAGAAAATTTGAACTAAGCATAAGATGCAAATGAGGTAAATAAAAAGTCAAGCAAATCAGGATGGGTGAGAAAAGGAGAGATAGTAAAGGATGAAGAAGAGGGGAGTCTGAAGAGAAATAAGGGTGTTCACCCCCACCCCCCGCCCCACCCCGGTTGGGCCGTGACTCCGTGCGGCCCGTGAACCTAACAGATGCCAAGGGGAGGTTACCACAGCGAACATGAATAAAATTCAAAATGAATCAATCCAACTCCGTAATGATTCGGTTATTGGGACCTAGGAACAGGTTCATCCTGAGCAATGTTCTGTTGGAACTTTTGGTTCACTTTACTATCAGCAACAGTACAGTGTTTAGGTGAATGTTTTCAGGAACAACGAAAATTAGCATAAATCTCCGTAAGTTGTTGTTGAAAATCTCTCCTATGATTGAAAATATTTCAGGGAAGCTGTGCGTTACATTTAGTGCAATGACTGATATCTATATAAGATATGTTAAATTTACAATCAGTACATATCAATTCACCTAAATAACATTGTAGCTATCATGTAAATTGGTTAAGTCACTCAAAAACAGTGCACTGACAATGGAAACATTTAAAATTATCATCAGCCGATAGCACAAACTATTCCACGCAATAATCAGCATCGACGTTGCACACTATCTACATTGAGATCCTCTCAAATCATCATGCCCAAACGATACAATAACCTAAATAACAGCTGCCTATAGAAGTAGGTGCTGGAGATGACTTTGAACGCCTAATCTACTATTGCAACCAAATGATGTCTCAGGTTCATACCTGTGATGATCAGGTGAACACCTGATCATAACAATCTACCGCAAAAAACTTCAATACTCAAAGGTGGAAAAAAACTAATGGAAAAAGCTCTTAAAAACACTGGAGATTTATTTGCAACACCTATTCCTCAGACTCTACACTTTTGTATAGAAATTACCTAGAGCGATTTGACTGAATAAATGCACCGGGATGGACAACATAAGCAATGAGGTCTCTCGCTTCCTCAGGGACATAAGAGGGCATATTCAGACTTGGTACATTCAAATTAATGATGGTTTGGCATGCCATTAGGTCGAAAGTAGATTACTAAGGAACATACGAGGGCATATTCAGACTCGGTACATTCAAATTAACGATGGTTCGGCATGCCAGTAGGTCAAAAGTCACTTACTAAGAAACATACGTGGGTATATTCAGACTCGGTACATTCAAATTAACGATGGTTCGGCATGCCAGAAGGTCGAAAGTGAGCCTACATGCGTACCAATATCTCACGGCATCAACTATTCCATAAGGACTAGAAATGAGCGTGGTCTCGATCATCAGTCGGAAGAGACCCGCCCAGTAGTGAAAGAATAGCCATGGTAGGCGTGATCAACTCGTGATGTAGGACAAGTAGTTATGTACAGGATGTTCAGTGGTGAAGATCTGAACAGTTATAAGGTGGCTTAATAGCGATTACCAGATAATACTGTACGTACGACCCAAAATTGATCGAGAGGTCAGGAACTCTGCTACTGTCAATAGTACATCGAACACAAATTTAGATAAAAGAATAAACATAATCAAGAATATTTAGACAATTCATGGTGGATTCATACAAAACATACAAAACATACTACTCACGTAACACGCAAGTACACCACCTTGGTGAAGCTTTAAATAATATATAAGATTTCAGAACTGTAGAATCAGCTCATCACTTCGAAATAGCACAGTTAATAAAACTAACTAAAAACGGAATGCTGATAACCATACCAGAGGACATAAGTCAATACTCCACAAGTTATCTGGCAAACTACCGAACTAACAAGTTGGTGCATTGAACTACGTTTTGGTAAACGTAGTTCAATGCACCAACTTATATCCGGTAAGGGCCAAAGTAATCAGTGTCAGCTGAAACTTTTATACAGCAAATATAATAAAAATCGAACGGAGATAATCGAACTTCACAATACGCCCGATGCCGCCGGTTCACTGACAACGTGTGGAAATAAGTACTGAACTAAATTTGCTGCTACATTACACCATGAAAATTGGCCATGTAAAAAAAATCGTTACCAAATTTTTTCATTTACCCAACTATCAGAGTTCTTATATCTTATCAACTAAAATAATAAACCCGCAGTAACATCTCACACAACAAGCGTGCTTTACCAGGTCAGAATTAAACATTTGTTTTTGATTTAATTGATACACGAACACTTGTGTAGCTTCCATCCATGTCACAACTGTGTTGAACCCTCACTGATACCCTAACCGCAAGGTTGATGGGGATCGAACTCACTCGTGCATTATGATACGTAATTCCTGACTATTCAAATAAATAAATTTAGGTGGCTAGAAATAATCGTAATGACAGCTCGCGCTGTCCCGGCTGTTCACAAACATTGCACTCCAACTAAAATTAACACGTATGTATAAACAATTGCTATTCCTACTTCCATTAACCGTGACAATTGCCTTCTCCAGACGCGAAACCCGGAATTTAACAGAGCTGGTTCAGAAGAATGTAAAATCTATAAAGTGCGATACAATAATGATAGCTAGAATGGTTAACCGTTGTAATAGTTTTTTTTCTCATTACATAATATATGATGCTGTGATAACGGATGTGCTTCAGCAATTAGATAAGCAGGAGTTGGTCTCACAGTATGTTTACTAGTTAGTCTATCATAAACACATTTGTTGAAAATGGCGAGACGAACAAAACTCGTCAAAAGACATACACATTATAAAGAACGGCAGATAAGCTACGTGGCAAGGACGCTTGTAAAAAAAGCCTCGGATGTGTGAAAACTTAGACAAACAACAGCGAGACACCTGCGTCATGTTCCAGTCGCTACTGTTTTGAGCGCTGAACTGATTCCTCTACTCCTTTAAACCTGCTTAATGCTAATCATCTAACAAAATTGCGGTCTACAATTAAGCCTACGCCTCCCACCTACGCTTTTATTAGGCTTTCCATTAATTTCTCTCATCCATCCAACCATGTGTGCAAACCACCTCAGTACAAGTGAATCAAATCTGTCCTCAAACTCTCTCACCATCCCAGTTTCAATTTACAGATACAGACACTAGGCCAAAATCCGACAACAAGGGGGGTGGCCGACGGCAAGGAGCACCTCACACTCGCACACCTTAGCCCTTTTGCGCAAAAGGGTTCGGCCGGGAACCCCGCATGACATCCTCCGGGTCATCAGTGCGATTCGAGGCCAGTGTCGGCAGCATGGCCCGAGAGTGTGACTGGTTTTCCCCTGCCGTGTCATGATGACAAGGTACGACCATCCCGTCTATCAACGATGTGCCAAGGGCGGGAACGCACATCAGGGCAGCGTCAAAACTCATTCGTTCACAATTATTTTCCACTCACGCCTATCCAGTGGACGCTCTCTCGCTACCTCCACACTCATGTCTCTCCTTCCTAACGCCTGCTTCACACTATCCATCAACCCAAACTTCGGTCTCCCTCTAGGCCTACGTCCACTCGCCTCTGCCTTCCACACCCTTTTCACCAATCTCCCCTCATCCATCCTCACCACGTGCCCGAATGATCTCAGATCACGCGAATCAACTCTGTCCTCTAACTTCTCTACCATCCCCGTTCTGATTCGATCCACGTCGTTAGTGAACCGGTCTCTCAGCGACACTCCAGCCATGCTCCTCAAACATTCAATCTCGAAAACATTCAACCTTATTCTCTCCTCTGCTCTCGCCCCCAAGTCTCAGCTCCGTACAGCGCAGTAGGGAAAACGACACTCTCATACAGCCCTCTCTTTGCTTCCATCCCCAACGTCCTGCAGCTCATTACGCTCTTCAGTGCACCCAACACTTTACAATCCTCCTCCACTCGCGACTTCACCTCAGTTTCCACTAGTTCAGTCATCTCCACATGGGAGCCCAGATACTTAAAACACAACTTCTTCTAACAACTCTCCATTTAGGAGGACACTGATACTGCTCGCATCGGCAGTCATCGAGCACCTCATTACTTTACTTTTACCCACGTTCACTAGAAGCTTCCTCCTCTCACACACCGTATCATCCGCAAACAGCAAATGGCTCAACTGCCAACTCCGCCCATTCGTTTCCAACAGCTCCAAGCCACGACCCAGCACACTCGCGTTCATCTCCCTGACCACTCCATCCATGTAGAGATAGAACAGCCAAGGAGACATCACACAGCCTTGTCTCAGACCCACTTTCACTGTTAACCTATCACTCACCTCGCTTCCCACTCTGACACATGCTCGGCTGCCAACAAGGAAACTTTGCACCTCTTTCAACAGCTTTCCGCCCACTCCATACAAACGCAACTCTCCACAGCGCTTCCCAGTCAACCCTATCGTATGCATTTTCCAGATCCATGAAAGCCCTGAACACATATTTTCCCATTGCAAGGTACTTCTCAGACCTGTCTCACTGCAAAAAATCTGATCGGCACACCCTATACCACTCCTGAGCCCCATTGTTCCTCTCCAATTGCGCAATCCGTACATCCTCTAATCCTTTTGATCAGCACTCTGCCATACAGCTTACCGACCACAAACAACAAACTGATACTTCTCGAGTTGCAGCATTCATTTTTATCTCCTTTGCCCTTATACAGCAGGACAATGCAGGCACTGCGCAACTCAATCGGTACCACGCCCGCCACAAAACAAATGTTCAGTAGTCTCACCAACCGTTCGACAATCGTTGTTCCATCCTTTTTCAGGCACTTAGTCGCAACGGCATCCAAACCATGGACTTTCCCTGCTTTCATCACCTCCACCGCCTCCTGCACCTCTTTCCTAGCAATGTCCGCAGCAAGTCTCTCCAAAAAACGGCATCCGCGCACCGCCACCCACAGCAGCAATGTCAGCCCCTCCGTTATCCTCGACATTCAACAACTTATCAAAATACTCGGCCCACCTTTTCCGTACACCACAACTTTCCGTCAACAACTGGCCGTTCTCATCTTTCACCGCCTCCTCCTTTACGGTCTCTCCCTTTCTCACCCTCTTAACCTCTTTCCAGAACATCTTGTTCTCCTCAAAATTCTGGCACAACCTTCTGCCCCACCTGGCATCAGCGTCTTTTTTGGTTCTCCTCACCACTCGCTTTACCTCCCTTTTCTTCTCCTTATAGTTGTCATAGGCCACCACCGACTTCGTCAGCAACCACTCCTCAAAAGCTCTTCTCTTCTGCGCCACCACCAGTTTGACCTCTTCGTTCCACCACTCGTAGCCCTTTCGTCTGCCCCCGCTCACACGTCGCACACAACACACATTTATCGAACATCTCAAGGCAGCTCGGAACGTCTCCTATTCTGCCTCCACATATTGCAGGTCCTGCCGTCTCACGTTGTCAAATCCCCCCCTCAACGCCCGCTGAAACTTTTCCGCTCTGCTTTTCTCATTTAGCTCACTCACTTTCACAACCTCTTTTCCTCCTCCCACTCATTTTTTTCCCTTTCCAGCTAAGCTCCACTCTCAATCTTCCCTCCACCAGCAGATGGTCAGACACTCTTCCACCCTCTCCTCTCAACACACGCACATCCAACAGCCTCCGCACCAATCTCCTCAAAATCAGCAAAAAATTCCATCAGCGCTCTCTCCACCACTTCACCATGGGCTATCCTTACCCATGAGTACTTGTGGATGTCTCGCTTCTTGAACAGGCTGTTTTTGACTAAAAGCTCCCGCTCCATGCATAAACCTATGAGATTTTCTCCACTGTCATTCCTACCAGGAACGCCATACCTCCCTATCACATTATCCACTACTGCATCTCCCACTCTCGCATTAAGGTCGCCCAGTTCAACCCATTGAATTTACTTCCAAAACTCTCAATACGCTCGCTCAGGTCAGTCCAAAATTGCTCCCTCTTCTCCTCACTCCTCTCGCCGCCAGGTCCGTTTGCACTCACAAATACCCATTTTTCTACGCCAAACTTTACTTTCACCCACATCAATCTTGAGGACTCCCCTTTCCACTCAGTAACGCTACTAGCCAGTCGATCACTCAATAGCATCACCACATATTCTCGTGCCCAACCTTCATCCAAGCCTGACTTTCTTCCACTTACCACTTCAAACTCACATCCGCTCTTACCCTTCAACTTAGTCTCACTCAGCGCCAACACATTCAACTTCCTCCTCACAAACCTTTTCACCAATCTCTTGCCTCTTTGCTTCATTCGCACTACAACCACGCACAGTTTTAATTTCAAAAACATTATTACTCAGCGTCGTTCTGGCCACGCCCCTCAAACATTTCATCACGAAAGCATCCAATTTTCTTCACTCTTTCGCACTCGTCCCTCACGTCTCCGCCCCGTAAAACACTGTTGGGAAAACTCCCCCCTCCTCCCTCACACAACACTATTTGCTTCCATACCCATTGTCTTGGAGCTAATCTCACTCGTCAGTGCACCCAAAACTTGATACCCTTCTTTCACTGTAAATTTCACCCCCGGTTTGCAGTAGTCCGATCTTCTCCACATAAGAGCCCAAGTACTCAAAATACCCAACCGTCTTCAATAACTCTCAATGCCGCTTCAACAATTTTATTACTTTATTTGTACACACATTAACTTGCAGCTCCCTACTCTCACACACTTTACCAAACTTCGACCCTAGTCTACAAGACTTTCCTCCTAATCTGCCACCGACACCGTTTCATCCACAAAAAGCAACCGACTCGGCTGCCAACTCCGCCCATTGCTGGAAACAACTCAACCTCGACATAATACTCGTTCGTACACCTCCCTGGAGGTAGCAACATAGCGTGCAATGGACAGTTGTGAGTGAAGAGTGATTTTGAATTGATAAGTTTTGAAAGGCTCTGGACTGAAATAGAATTGATCTACTATCTCAACTTTTGTTGCAAGTCAGTATTTTGAACCAGAAGTTGCTGGACCCAATTACTCAGTCAAGTGCCACATGCTTCAAACTGAATTGCTGCAGCTGGACTCGAATCCGCGTCGGATGCGTGCAGTTAACCAGAAAAATATGATACTGGCTATTCGGAGTAATATTCAAGGGTTTTTCATTCTCAGCCAATTGTCCGACATATTTTTTCTTCAACATTTAACAACAAGGACGGATTTGTTTCTATTAAGTCTTTCCAAAAATGATATCTACACGATGATTAAAGCCTTCAAAGTGATAACGCATTATTGCTTAATGGATACTCAGTATCACAGTAGAAAAAGCCGCCATTTGGTGTAATGATATGCACGGTTACTTTTGAAGAGGTTCGGTGGATTCATCTGAAACGAAAAAAAGTCTTGACTGACGATATGTGAAAAATGTCCTGGCCTTTGAGTGGCGAAATGTGAAGAGCATACCAAAGAATGCCCCAGGCAACATCGGAGAACAGCCCATTCAAGTTGAAATGAAACTAACTAAATCAAACAGCATCTCAAGAGAAGAAGGTCTACTAAGAAGACATTTCCTACGATCTTCTATTAATTCAGAATCAATGCAAGGCTTCAACAACAAACTCAGTGAACCCGAGAATAGTTTTCTTTTGCAGCCTATACAATTTTCAATGATTCAACCTTATACCTATTCAAGACGGAAACCTATTCAAAATTGGGTTACTGTCATACAAATCATGATTGAGTAGTGAAATTTTATCGATGTCAACTGAAGCAGATGTTATTAAGCTATATAAATAAATAAATAAATACGAATATTTGACATCGACAGACTAAATTTGGCTCATCATATAAGTTAAACCTGATTCTCAACCCAAAACGTCAAGCCACACAACCTTTAAGTAAGTTTAGTGTCAAAGGAAAGCAAATAACGAGTCATAAATAGAGAAACGAGGCTATGCATAGGAGACAAAAGCTGAGTGGTAGTGGAATTTGTTACAAATAAAACACCTGTCCTATCCTACTCGTTCACAGTTTTTATTCAAGTCTAATGCAAGGAGGGTTGGCACCGATTAAATCAAATTTAAAAAATCAAGTGATTAAATCAATGCTCTATTTTGTGTGAAAGCTATTTTGTAGATTCTGTGCTCTTTTGAAGACATTGCAAGTCAACAGGATATTTTAATGCTTCAATAGGCCTACATTTTTCATGTAGGTGCCTGAATATGCTCAATTAAATACCGCTGAAAAAAAAATATTTCAACAAAAAATCTGTGAAAATTTGAAAATGCTCGAATTTGGCAAAGCTTATGATAAAGATTAGATTAGACTGACGAGGCTTTCTAGCACACTGGAGTCATCGTCCTTCTGGCGCCGAATGTCAAACCAGCAAACAGAACTGCATCATGTTAGTCTTCGTTTTTATTCTTCTTTTAATGTTCGAGTTAGGTTTACTACTGCGCGAAGTCAGAAAGTCCTTTACACGGCGAACGTCTATGGTATGTACAGGTGCCACAGGAAGTACAGGAACTCCAAAGGTGCTGAGACCGTATGGTCCCAGCACTCCCCGGATGGCAGTAAGGAGGAATAACACACTACCTACCCTGCTTCAGAGCCCCAAGGATCCGCAGTAGGCCTTAAGGTGCCAGGCTTCGCGCTCCAACACCTGCTGAGGGGGGAAGTGAAGAAGAGACAGAAAACGGGGATCCCGTGCATGAGATCTACATAAGGTGTGGGGAATTTCACGCATGAGAAGAGCAAGAATGGAAAGGAGAAGGAATAGTTGTAGAAAAAAATTGCAAGAAAGAAAGAACGCAACTTGGCTGTTATTTGCCACCCGAAAGAAGAATAGTTAGAACCGGTATGTGAATGTTTGAGTGTCTGTGTCAGTGTCTGTATGTGTGAGTGTGTGTGTAGCGACTATTGGGAGAGTTGTTGAGAAGGAGTCTGAGACGAGTTTAAATAAATTTTGACTAAACATAAGATGCAAGTGAGGTAAATAAAAAGTCAAGCAAATCAGGATGGGGGATAAAAGGAGAGATAGTAAAGGGTGGAGAAGAGGGTAGTCTGAAGGGAAATAAGAGTGTTCACCTCCCCGGTTGGGCCGTGACTCCGTGCGGCCCATGAACCTAATATGCTTTGGGAACGGAAGCAGCGAGCAAAATTGATAAGTTCAATCCGTATGGCGAGTTAAATTCCGTGTTAGATACGTGGCATTCAAACAAGAAAAATTGGAAGCCTGTTATGTTAGCACTCTGAAGTGACGTTGCTTCTAGGTAAATTCTTCATATCACTCGAGCAACATTACGTGTCATGTTACTAGCCACTAGAACATGTAACTATTCATTATAGCTACCAATCATGATTTTTTTCAAATATGTTAACAAGAAATTCGGTTTTTACATGTTAGTACATACAGAATTAGGTATAATATAGATGAAGTTATGTCTTTAGTCAATCACCAGTGTGCATTTTCATATTTGTTAATTTAATAGTATCCAAGCAATAGCTATATAACATATAACATGCAACAGGAATTTGTAGGTAGCCTGACTCCTTGAATAAAACTGTAGATTGGTCATGACTCATCACTCATGAGAAGAATATAATAATGGCGAAACGTTCAGATGCCTGACTAACTTGTATGCAACCGAGTGTTGAAGTATGCCAGGCACAACCTAGGTCAGTATCCAGTTCTTCACTAACAGTCATGTCAAGATCTCCATTAGAAGGAAGCACCGATTGATGGCCATGCATTTAATTAGAGCCTTTTGACTACACTGCCAACATCAAGTGAGAAAATTGCGAGGTTCAACAACTGAAAGAATCATTTGAATTTTTTTTTCAATAACGATTATTTACCGAATTTACAACATAGTTCTGCTGTAGAAATACATAACTGCTTCAGACATACATTAAAAATCTTGCTGAATTACTTCTTCAGCATGCATTTTTCAAATACCAAAATACTTTTTAAGAAATGCATGCATTGCAATAAATTATGGGTACAATAAATAGTTTTATATCTATACATTGTGCTGTCAGCCTTGGATTTATAGCGCATCCAAACACTGCCGGTCAAAGCATCATAACCGACACACCTTAAATAAAATTAACATACATAGCTACAGATGTTTCCTCGATTTGAAGCAGAGAAACTTTTATACCAGCCTTCCCATCTCTCATGACCGTTCTATTGTAACAACATCATTGAGTTGGATACTGCACAATACTAAGGACGTAATTCTCCATACATCGATCCCGTGGGTTAGTAAAATTGTTTTTCCCATGCCACTCTCCAGATGGTTACAATCCAGGAATGTCACTCTTTATGTCACCTTCTTCCTTCGCTGATCTAATGCACTGTTGCATTCACCTTGAGACGTTGCCAAGCATGGCTCTGTCAACTCCTGGCGTTAGGTTACACTTGACTTTTTTATGGCACTATGGCTGGCACTCTCACACGCTGTCCTTACCGGTGCGGTCCGCCGGTCGCGAGTGCTGGCTCTTCATGTTGAGCTGTTGTACTCTTGTATAGCCCAGTGACCCCAGAAGGACGGTGACGTTGGAGAGCCACCACAGTAGCGTCTTGCTCTCGTGGTACCACGCCGTAGCCAGAACTGTTTGAGCGCACGCCTTCGCTGTGCCGCTGATGGTGTGGGTCAGCGGTGACGTCACCTGTGGCAAGAAATACGGGTGTAGCACGCGTGGGCGGGTGCAATGACATGATAAAGGTTTGTGAACTTGAGGAGGGTGTGCACACCTTGTGTGAGTACAATATATGTGATGCGGGTGGAACAGACGCATCATTCGTATGACACCAGACGTGGGTGTAACCAATGCCTCCTGCACCTTCAGGCCTGACCGTAACAGGCAACGAAAGCAACAAAATCATCTACGTAATTTACCCTCCACCAATGACCAAATCACTCAGATTCAAACCCTAAACGCAGAAATAAATGCAAATATTTGTGAGCAACAGACGAACCTGTGGCGGGATGTGTTTGCAAACACAAACTTCCGAACCTCACCATTGAAATCATGGAAACTTATTAGAAGCCTCAACGACAAAAACACAAACCACATGGACACACATGAGGCCAGTCTACCACCCAACACCCACTCCATTCCATCAGACCAACAACAAGAGGACATACTCAACAAACACAACGCTAACACCTGCCACCTACCATACCGTCTGGACAATAGGAGGATACTCGAACAGTTACCCGAATAACAAATCGACCCAAACACTGAACCTCTTTTCACACCAGCTATGACCATAGCCGCTATCAGATAATGACACTAGGCCGCATCCCCCAGAAAGGGGGGTGACCGACGACAAGGCGTACCTCATACCCTCATACGCTCACACTCACACAACTTAGACCTTATGTGCTAGAGGGTCTGCCCGGTACCCCCTCAACATACACTCTGGGTCACGAGTGCAGTCCGAGGATCCGTCGTCAGCAGCAGGGCCCGACAGTTTTCACTGGTTAACCCTCGCCGCGTCATAATGGCCGGGCCTCCCCCACCCACGACCATCCCGACAGCGGGATGCCAAGGGCGAGAAAGCACATCAGAGCAGCGTCAAAATCAACCATTCACAACCATTCTCCACTCATGCCTGTTCATTACACGCTCTATCGCCACCTCCACATTCATGTCTCTCCTTCCCAACGCCTGCTTCAGACCATCCATCCACCCTAACTTCGGTCTACCTCTAGGCCTTCGACCACTCGCCTCCGCATTCAACACCCTTTTCACCAATCTCCCTTCATACATCCTCTCCATGTGCCCGAACCATCTCAGTACACGCGAATCCACTCTGTTCTCCAACTTCTTCACCATCC
>SDVV010008354.1:0-17245 GCA_016164225.1 Gammarus roeselii | reverse complement strand
TTACCCCGTACGCTCGGTGAGTCAAGGTTGCATGCATCGCGTCCTACCCCCGCCCCCGCCCACCAAAATGACTCTAGAATGCCGTTCTTGTACAACATCTAACTACTGTTGGTATATGATTTTTTTTCATGAACCAGATCACCTTAGGAGTTAAAGTACAGGATTATTTCTATTAATTACAAGTTCGGATTTGCATATCGGCATCATGTATTGATTGACCATACACCTTCCATATTGGTGTAGGATTTGGCATCTGGGTGCGGTTAGATAAATCGTGTATCGTACTTAATCAATGTTGCTTAGACCATAGTAGAGAATCTTTCTTAACCATTTTTGCTGTTATAGGTTATTGAACGGTTATCATAGGAATATATCTGTATTAGGAATAAATTCGCCGAATTTCATGGAATGTAGGGTTTAAAATACGCTTAATTGGATGTAATGATACAAAATATTGATATTTATTACCTCTCGCCATTGGATTTGGGTCCGACTCTATGTTGTCATGGAGAATCAGTACCGAATTTGTGTAAAGTTAGTGTTAAAATTCTTCAATAATTTAATGTACACCTCAATTATGTTATTCACTCGTATGTCTTTACTAGATGCTTATTCTCGCAAGTCTTATTTATATAAATGTTTGTGATACGCTTGCAGTTGTACACTCAGAAGCTATTGATTAGTTCAGGCCTTGTTATGAGATTGCGTTCCAATTCAGAATATCTGACTCATTTGAGCATTCACAATATCCACTATAGCCTTTTTCACCAAAGGTTCGTGATGATGGCCGTAAACCTAACTCATCCTAATAAAATCTAACCAAGGATTAAATTTTTTCCCCCGTTTTCATACATATGTTGTGCATTTCTTCATTGATATAAGCTTTATTCATATCAAATCTATCCACTTGACTGTAGTTTTTATCATTCTTTGCCAGTTTACGTACCTACATAGGTATATTTCTTCACTTTGCTTCTTACATGTCCGGTAATTTCGACCATTTTCAAGTAATTTTAGGTGATCGCTCGTTAGTAGACAGTAGAGTTCAAACCTTTATGTAAGCTTACCGCATCTGTCAGTGATTGTTACGGGTGTTGGGGCGTTAGCAAGTTTTATGTATGGTTTCACTGTTGGGATAAGATTTTTTGTTGTCTGAGACATTTTTACCTCTTCACAATGAAAAATATATATTTTTTGTTACAAGATATTTAATGTGCAGCAGTTTTACGTTATGTTAGGTTAAAAGATCTAATCATCCTAACCTAACCAACTTAATCAAGAATTATAGGTCATCGTTTGAGATTTTCTGCTCACGTATGATACTTATTCATCGATTTATGATATATTCATATCAAACCCCTCCACATAGCTATATTTTACGTACATTTTTTTAAATTTCACACACAATATAGTCACATACATACACTTTTATGCTATTTTCATTTGTATGTATGTGATATGTATGTAGCTATTTCCATATGATTCATGATTTTTTGACGCAATTTCTACATCACTTTTACATGTTCTTCACACCCATCAGAACCTAACCTAACCTAACCTTATGTAGGGTATTTAGTCATTGATATATACATATGAAGCTCTCGAAACAACTCTAAATATCACTTTACCATACATGTTATTTATTTCGTTGTCAGTCTCGACCCATACAAACGGACACATGGTCTCACACTATGTTTTTTTCTTATTTTACTTTATTAACTCTACTTGGCTCTACAACCTTTGACGACTTGCATCTCTGATTCACCCTCTCTTTCCTATAAATTTCATATTCATGACGATGACTTCGTTTCAAGATCAGATCGGGCTCTGATTTATATCCTACCAATCTGTAACACATCTAGATCATTTACCTCGAGATAGGTTTATGGCATCCTTTCACGCCTTGAAACATATTCTTCTACTTTTTTCGACAATTCGATGGCTTAACCATTGAGTTTCAGGATAATATAAACATTTCATTGTGGATTTACATAGTTTTATTAGTATTTTTTGGCATTATTTCCAAGCCTTGCTAGCATCAACAATGACATCTGCCTCGTTTTTTAATTTGAAACAGCATGATTTTCTCATCCAACCATACCCATCATCACTATATTTCAGTTTCCACTCAAAATCCTTCATAGACTCCATCGTATCTTTGATGCGAATACCGAAGGCTGTTCTATTCCCGTGAGTTTACAAATGTAGTACTTCTTCTTCTTGAACTCTAATTCTTCGAAATTTCTCCAATTCAAAGTCATTCTGATCATTGAGAAATTTTTGCATACGATCCAGATGTTATTTTGTTCCTGGATATAATTTGTTTTCCACTACCTCAGGTTTATTACAGTCATGATGATGATTTTAAACATGGATCATATCATTTTCGAGATTTGCTCTGATATTTCCCCTAATCTTTGTTACATACGACTGTAGCGTGTCGACATTAGTAACCCAAAGCTGACTTACTTTTTCCTTCATCCACTTATAAATGTTATCTCCCACTCTTTTGGTTCTGGTTTTAACCATTCTGAGATATCTGATATTTTCAACACTAGTCAATATTTGTTCGATCCGACTCATATCATCTGCGGAAATTTCTTCTTCTAACACCTATAAACAAATTTTTGAGCTAAAGTTTTCATTTTTGTTTATTCTATGACGAAACGTGCGTCTCCGCTTGATCTCAACGTAACACTGACTCCATTCTTGGTATGCAGCTAGCTATTATAAGTTGATTACACGTTTTTTCGCAAAACATTAGGCTAAACATTGCTTGCTTTGGTCATGAACTATGTATGTATGTGTATGTGTATAGGGATGTGTTCGTTTGTGCATGTGTATGTTCATGAGTAAAAAGAATGTATAACAAAATTCAAAAAATCAAAATTTCAATAAAATTTCAAATTTTCGAGGGATGACAGAGCTAAGTCGGTCTACTGACGTGATAACTTCAATGGACAACAAAAACAACTTTAAAAAACAGCCAATTAAGATGCTCTACTCTTCTCTAATTCACATTAAATGTAATACACTAGGGTATCCATTATAGTAAATCGGTCTACTTACACAAATAGACAAACACAACGGAGTTTCGCCTCCTAAATATTGAAAAATGGTCCTACAATAAACATACAATAACCTAACAGCAAGACCGAGTTTGTAATAAATAAGTTCTTCTTATATATAAAATATCCACGTCAAGCATTGTACCAGGATATAAGAAGATATATATAACATTAAAAATATACAATATGTAACTAAATTAGACCTGACATAATGTTATACATTGCAGATACAAACGTAATATATCCCGACATTCCGATATTGTATACAATATCCAATACCTTGCATCGAAGATGTAAACTGTACGGAGAACATACAAAACTCAGAGACAATTACTAAAACGGTCAATATATAATAAAACAAGACGAATGATGCAATAACCGACCAATTATGCCTGAAATAGTGGGCTTCATGGACGATGCAAATCTAAAATATCCTAAAAATCTTATAACTGTATGAGATAACAATTCAAATTTATAAAAAACACTACAAATTCAACATAAATCAACCGATCATTAACAAGTTCACATAACTTGATAATGATCGATATTGATCAATATCAAACGACATAGAAATAATACCAAGGTTGACAATATTTGTTATGAAGGTGTCCGGAAATTGTGACCTTCTTAACCTATAATACTACATATAAAGTATTATGTAACTGTTAAATTTATCAGCATTAAAATGTATCATATAAAAATATATGTTTGTCATTGCCTCCCTAAACATTCAGAAGACTAGCATTGAAAATGTATAGATGCAACATGACATGCAATGAAAAATGCAATATCGTATGCCTAGCATTGAAATGCGATTACCAAAGGTAGTGTGTAAACGTTCTATTTATATAACATAACAACATATAAAAACCGAATAATATACATAACCTATTAACATACCTTATGAATAATCCGAAAGCTGTCTGTCCATCCGTCAGAATGAATCACCCATTAACCGCCTGCCTGACTCCAGCCGTCCGTGAAAATATGGGGCGCAAACTCTCTTGACTGAAAGTAGCTCTATTTATTCTTATGTATATTCCTTCACTAATTTGCGTTTGCATGACATTATAGCTACTCATAGCATTCGCCAGTAAGTGCTTTAAGCTACTAAATTTTCTCACGTGTGCTACATGCAGCTTACCTGGAGTTGAGATATTTTTTTCCCGCAAAGCGAAAGCCCAATTTTACCTTGAAGTCGGATAACCAACCAATTACAAACTCCACCAAGGTCAATAATTTGGATAGGCACTCTCTCAGAGAGGTGAGGCAATTGTCCTGCATCTTAAAATTCCCTTCGGACGTGTGATACGGGTAGAGGAAACGTGGTTGCCGATGCACTCAACAGAATAAATGCGATCACGGAGCCGGTAAACACATTCGACAAACTCGTCAGAGCGCAACTTCTCGACGCGGAACTCAACAGTCAATGGAAAAACAATTTGCTGCATACCAAAAAGGCAAACAACATTCCCACAAGTAAGTGGGTAAGAATGACATCGCCCTTTCACTGCCCGAAACATAGACAAATACACTCGAAAACTAGCTCGCAGTTGCCATCAATGCTAGTCCTCAGAAGGAACTCGACCTAACAAGGCATCATTACAAGCGTTCAGCTCCGTCTCATATCGTTTCAAATAGATCCATATGGACATCGTTAGTCATCTCCTGTATAGTCATAGATTCCAATACCAACTGACTATAATCGATAAATACAGTAGATGGCCAGAGGCAGTACCGATCGTGGTTGTCAGCGGAGACCGTGGCAAACTAATTTGTTCGCACATTGGGTGGTCAGATTCGGTGTACCCGAAACGACGATGACTGATCGCCCGGCCAATTTAGAAGATGAACTTACCAGTACGTTGTGCAGGCTATTCTGCATCCGAAAACATCGCACGGCCGGACACCACCCTTAAATCAGCGGGGTGGTGACCGCAAGTTGACACCATAACCAACCGTTAGTCTTGATCGGACTCGAAGGACATCAAAAACAGAGGTTCTGTATGACACGCAATTCGTGTGCTAGCGGATCTTGTGGAACTCTTGGACAACAGCGATCTTCTATCCAACAGATTCGCGTTTAAAATAAAAAAAATGCGATAGAACGTTTGAAGTATCACGTCCATCATTGCACCAAAACAAAATGCAGAGTCGATCCAGATCTAGATAAATGCCCATATGTCCATGTCACGGTAGACTCCGTACAACGGCCTTGACCAGGTCAATCAAAGGCACTACAAAATTGGTGACGATCCCCATCGATCGCCTAGTGCCAGCTATAATGCTGCCTCGAGATGTGGATGACAGCCCAAATTCAATCGACCAAGACCACGTGCGGCTGTGTACACCAATTCGTGCGAACCGCGTACGTTTCAGAACCCGTTCACCTAGCAGCACCCCAAAGGTACAACAAACAGACCACAAAGCAAACTACGACAATAAGTGGTTATGTAGTGAAACAGTAGAATTGGCATTAGCGCTATCAATCATAACACTGCCGGGGTTCCTCAGTAGGAAGAGAGTAGTGTAAGGGGCTCGTGTTCCCTTCTTAGAAAATTATACATTAGTGTACGTCCCCTGTCCCGTACATAAAATTAATAACTCTGAATCTCTATCCATGTTGCACGTATAATTATTAGGTGTTTCTTTCATAATAAGTTCCTTCCTAGGATAAAATTAGGTAGGAAATGAAATAGAAAGTTGTAAAGCTAATTTCTGCTCACACCTCACAACGACAAACAAAAGGCGCTCAGAAAGTGTAAATACCCCGAGGATCGTCCAGAAGACTATTCGCCGTTAGCTTAGACAGCGAAAAGTTGGCCGCATTTCCATCAACGTATCATTAAAACAGAAATAAAATATTCATAATCCAGCGTTCGTCACACTTTGAAATCTAGAACCTTGACTCGTACTAGACATCCATACAGTCTAGGACATGGTATGCAGGCTTGGAATATGAAAAGCATTAACTTACCTCAGAGTGAACCGAAGAAAGAAATGAATAGAGCCTCCTTATGGAACTGATCGTGGGACTACTGTGGGGGCCTTCCATACACAAAGAAGCAGCATTTATGTCTATCTACGGCGACATCACCGACCTGCAGATGTTGAGCGAGGTACGGCGACAAACGGAAAATAACTGCTACGCGGTGAAAAAGTGGAAGCTGCTTGGGAATTTTTCCTCATTTAAAATTAGTGCGAGCTACCTGCAAATTAGGAGGCTGACAACGCCTGATGTCTGGCCAGCAGGCACCCGAGAACGAAATTTCCACGGGAACAAGAAGAATGGTGATTCGTCTGATGAAAGCTAGTCAACGTGTACTTCCTACCATGTTCTCTAATATGAAAACTCCCTTTGCTAATCCTTGCTTGGTCCAATTTAACTGTAATGGATTTAATAGTGCAGAAAGTGTTGTGACAAATTCATGTGTCAATAGTGTTATATGTGCGTTACAAGAGACATGACTGTTCAAACATGAACTCCCTATTAGTCTCTCAAGAGACGGCTTCTATCATTTCTTTTTCATCTCGTCAATAAGCTCAGGGGATGGTATACTTAGAGAACGCCCGAATGCTGGATTGACTTTTTGATGGTCTGATAGGGTTGGTCCATATGTAAAAATAAAACAATACAATGATAGGATGCTCGAGTTATCTTTACAAGTAGAAGGAATCTCAATTCTATTTATTAATGTGTATTTGCTCATCATAATGAAGAGCTAGCCTTAGCTTATAATGGGAAATTAGAGGCTGTTATAAGGCGATCGAATCAAAATCATGTTTGTGTTATGGGGGACTTTAACTTCCACCCAACCAGCAAAACATTTGGCAAATGGTATGTACTTCTGACGGACAGTGAACTCGACTTCATAGATATTGCACTGCTGCCACAGAACACGCATATTTATATAAATCCCAACGGGACATCAGTAAAATGGCTCGATCACTTTGCTCTGCAATTTTAATAATGTCACGCTGGTTTATGTTGGGGAATAGACGCTGAACTCTCATTACGTGCGCTCTCTATGATGGCAGAAGCGGGTGCAGCCACTCAATCCATAAACTGGCAGTTCAATGACAATCCGAACCGGCGGCCCTTAGAGATGAGCTGTGATGAATTCAAATTGAACTTTCGAGGAACGATAGGTAGCTCCCAGCTTTGACAGAGGCCAACTCGATGAGAATATAATTTATTGAATCATTTGTGCCTTATACCGTACCATTTTTGAAGATACAATCATTGTCACATAAGCTAATATTGTGCTTCATCTTCTATAACAGAAGTATATTAATTCGATATCCGTACTCCAGTATCGAATTATTCTGATTGTTCATATTTTACCCCATTTTTACAATATGTTAGCGGATTTCGATTTCCCAACCCCATGTTCTCAGAGTTTCTTAGCCCCATGTGATGACGGTTTTCCCAACCCCATGTATTCGTAATCGCCCTACCCCATGTATTTCGTGCCAGACATTCCTGATTCTTACCTCAAATAAGACGTTGACTGTTGATCATTGATTATAATATTTTAATTTATAATCTGTTGTATGAAATCAGAACCGGTGGCGAACTCAGAGTGATTTTTCGTTTACGTTATTTCAAATAGTGTTTATGGCAATAAAGTTTTATGTGTTATATTAAAAAAAAATTAAAACCCATTGCCAGATGAGAAAATAATTGATTTAATAATATTAATAATAATGGTAATAATAACTGACAAAACAGAAATGTTTTATTCAATTCGTATCAATACGCTAACTGTTTTGCCACCTATATTGATTCAAATACATGCAAATGCTGATATGGATAAATTAAATGAGATCTACGGGTGTACATGAAATGCAGTTCTGGTGTATGCGAGAAAGCGTTCAAGATAGACCAGGCATGTGGCTGTCTTGCATGATGCAAGCGTAGCGGCTTATGTGCAATAGCGAAATGATGGGAAACCGCGAACTTGCCTCCTGCATAGGAAAATAAACAGAACGAATAACGCCGGCAAATACGCACTTCGCCTCGGTAAGAAACATGAGGCCAAACTACTTGCAACTAGTTAGTGTGAGAAAATGAGTAACAGGTGAATGATCAATTAATGGAAAGATGAAAAATCTGAAACCGGAAGACAGGTCTGTTTCTCAAGTTGTGAATGGTATAACAATGCAGGAAAATATTGCTGAGATGTGGTGTAACCACTTTGATGGCATATTGAACAGTGTGAACAACGATGCTGACTCGAATGTTGTTCATGAGGCGCTTAACCAGGAAAACAATAATAATGATGATAAAATAAATATGTGGGTACTTAGATCAGCGGTAAATTGATTGGAAATTAAAAAGCTGTAGAAACAGATGGTATATCAGCAGAATTTTATAAGTGATATTAGCCACACTTTGGATAAAATCACTATTTTGAAGTATTAGGCGAAAATTTAGAGTACTACTATGCTCCTCATTAGCGGCTAAAACTGGCAACCCAAAAAAACTCATTGGTACAAAATTCGAGCTTGGATATGAGAATTTCAACAACTTAACATGCTAAAATTTAGTCAAAATTCTCGTAGAGCATTTTGACATTTAGAATTTTGACATTTAGTCAAAATTCTCGTAGAACATCGTAGGCAGTTCACGTTGACTAGCTTTCATCAAAAGAATCACCATTCTTCTTTTTCTCGTAAAATTGTAGCTGACTAAATTTTAGCGGGTCAAGTTGTTAGAATTCACATATCCATGCTCGAATTTTGTACCAATGTGTTTCTTTTTTTTCACGGTTTTAGCCGCTGATGTAGCATTGTATTGCTCGAAAATTTCGACTATTATTTAAGATTAAAGATTTTATCCAGAGTGTGGCTTTTATCCCTTTTATAACACTTCAGACCTCAATATTGAGACATCAACTCTTTTTTTATCAGCAGAATAATCTTAATATGGTCCTTTCCAATTCCTCTATGCCATGTCTATTTACTTCACTGGCTGCCCTAAGTCTAACTACCTACCAAAGCCACTAATAGCTGTAGCGGTGGAACCTATTATACAAACAATGACAAAATGTGCAACAGAAGTAGACAATTACAGACCAGTACAAACTGGTACTGCAGCATCGAAGCAACTAGAAATTGTGATTCAAAACAGACTGGGCGAATCTCTCCAAACAACATCAAATTAACTTCACTTTAAATCTAAACATGGAACGGAAATGGCTATTTTTACCATGAAACAAACAATTAATTTCTTTGTCGTTAAAGACTCGCCAATGTACCTGTGTTTTCTAGATGACAAAAAAGCCTTTGAAAGCGTTATCATTAGACACTGTTCGAATACTAATTGAAAGGAGGGCACCCGAGCACCACGTAAAACTACTGAAACACTGGTACCAACAACAACAATGTGCGGTACGGTGGGGAAGTTCAACATCCAATCTGTTCCGAACAACCAATGGAATAAGGCAGGGGAGCCTTCTTTCGTCTCCCCTATTCAATGTGTATGTAGATAGCCAACACGAACGTTTAGCTCTTGGCCGGGTTGGGTGTCATTTTGGCGACTGCAGTATTAACGCAATTAGCTATGCCGACGATATGGTCCTACTGGCTCCTCATGTGGATGCTCTTCAAGTTGTGCTAAACTTATGCGAGGCGGAGGCCGTAACGCTAGATATTGAGTACAATACTAGCAAATCTGTTTGTATGGTAGTAAAATCACACACTATGCAGAGGTTCCAGTTCCGAATGAATTATGTGTTAAATTAAACTCATTTGGATTATATAAAAAGTTTCCCTACTTAGGTCACTTAATACCAAACAACCGGTGTGACAATGCTGATATCTCCAAGCAACTTTGGAAATTAAACGCTGTTGGCAATCAGCTAATAAGGAAATTCAAATTCTGCACGACAGATGTTAAAATACAGCTATATAAAACCTATTGATACCCAGGGTACACTAACACTACATGGTAATATGGATAAGTTATCACCTACTGCTAGTTATACTGCTAATTTTATTTATGGTTTTTACCTATGGCGGCTCCCGCGTGATTATTTGTATAGAGTCACTGGTGCCAAAACAGCCATATGGTGTTCTTCGGTGTTTTGTCATTTTTTGTGACTTATACTCCTAAAGCGACGCTAGTTTTATTGTGTATGCCGTGCTGTGCTTGGTTGTAAGAACCAAGGTTATCACTCAGAAGATTTTTTTGTTTTTTAGGCTTTCTAAATCTTTGACCAGGAGGAAACGGCGGCTGATGGGCTACAAGCCGTCTGGATGCCTTAGATTTGGACAACAACCGAATGTGTTCGGCTCATTTTGATTGGAGTTGTTTTAAAGTCATTAAAAACTCCTTGCTTCCAGATTTATACAAGGGGAAAAATATTGGTATTGACGTCCAATGCTGTCCCATCAAAGGGGTTACTGCATTTGAGATGGCCAACTGCAGAAGCAAGTAAATTTTTTGATCAATGAATAACTGTGGTTCAGCAATTTTTATGTGAGGGCTCATTTTGGTTAAGAGTGCATTTGGGTTATGACCCCTCTGTCAAGAAATTCTGCGTGCACCCCTGGCTAACAGCAAGGTGAACAGCTGTAGTTAGTCACCTGTCCAAGTGAAGAATTGTCTACGGTACGTACCAATCGTCTAACATGCTTTCCATGTATGCTGCGATATGCATCACATAATTGTTACTAAGCCAGTTCATAATTTCCTGGACATGATAGATCTAACTTTGTGATAGAAATTTACTAATTTCACCTCTGTACAAAGGAGTTCTGCACAATATCTACATAAAAAAATTGAGCTTCCATTCGTTGTTACTAAGCTCATGGTGTCATACGATAGGTTTCAAGAGTTGCAGTTGAGCCGAATAGAACGACTCTGAATCCAAAGCCTGAATCAGACTAGATCTTTAAACGGGTCGTTCGGCCATGAGAAGCGACATAAATCCCTATCAATCTCATGAAGTCCGATCCAAATAAATCCACGCTTTATGTCGAACTTCCCAAAACGAAACCTCAACAGTATATCTGGTCGTGTGATAAGCATGTTTGGGCCAGTCAACAAGCATTCGTTCTGAGGAGGACTATGCTTACCCATTGCAGCTGAAGTATGATTCGACCCTACTTGGAGTTGCTGCAGAATGCCTTGGAATGTAATTGTGAAGAATGAAGTGTATATTTGAATCGCAAGAAAATTCTGAAATTTACCCTGACCTCCACAATGAATCCAATGTGTGACTGTTCCTCTAGTAATCGTTTTAGGCTTTTAAAGTTTCAAGTTTAGCCTGCAGGTAAGCCACAAAAACCGCAACCTGATTAGAGCAAGAGATCGGCCTGTGGAAATTGTAGCGTGATTGTCCTTCAACGGGAGGCGGGTACTATATCTATTGTCTCTATTAGTACAACTCTTTTCAAACTTGTCAATGGCTTCCCCATCATCATCACTGATTGGGGCTTTGAATACCAAATCAATCCAAATCTCACAATTTTCTAATCTTATTGTTATTATTAGAGGTGTCTTTAAAGGGGCTACACGAAACACTGTAACGTTCGAGGTTGTACAATAGCTGACGAAACAGTAGCAGCAATCGTCATCTAATTTCGATCAGATTCCGTACAACTTAGAACCTGTTACAATAAACAAACTGAAAATATTATCAACTCCATTCAATATGGTTAGATCAGAACCGGTAGCAGAGAGAACTGTTGGATCCGCGAGATCGAATCCACAAGGGAGTAACTCTTCGACTGCCCAACATCGTCTCGATATAGTAAGTCTACTAGGTAAGGAGTCGGTTACAAAGACATCAGCGTTGATGGAACCCTTACTACACTGTGCCGAGAGTTTTACTTCATCGTACAGTTTGCTTACCCCCCCCCCCCCACCCCTCGATAACCAATAGCGATAACATTGGTGCTGATGTGAGTTGTTTTGAGTATCATCGTCATATGCAATTTTCTTCTACAACCTATCCCCTATCTTGATCCTTCACTACAGATGCTACAGATACTAACCAGATACTCGATACTGATTCATGATGCTCTCGTTCTACCTCGGAATAACTCTCTCTTTTATTAAATGACAACCTAGTTTGAGCCAGAGGGCATGTGGTTCTCTTCAAACACTCGTAAACACTTGTGAACAGGTCACCCCCTCATCTCAGCAAGTGTGACCGCTGCTCTACTCGATGTCTGCCCTCGGTAACCACACCCTCAACGTCAATTTGCACAAGAAAGTCACCGCCTTTTCGATATTGACCATGGGTCGTGCCTGGAATCTCAATATGTGAGTCTGGCTAGGCCGTTCATGAGCCGAATCATATAGACAGAAATTTTAGGGTGGCTTATCGTCGATCGATAGCTGGTCGACGAATGACCGACGGATAATTAATGTTTGAACCACGCATGGGCGACGAGTGACCTATGATATTTCGATGTCTAATTTTGATTGGTAATGCTTGCTATCAGTCAATTTACCTTAACAGCATTTTGTGACATGATAGTAGTTGGTTTCCAGATTCTGCTACAGTTGATTGGAAGGACATTAAGTTGAATCAGAGGTCTGTCTTGTATTGACCTCACATGTAAAAGGATTTTGAAATTTAATAGAACGGCCCTCACCAACATGACCTAGGATGGAATCAAGATGCAAATTTGTTTTGTTTCACCAGGTCATGGGATTGTCCTAAACTAAACTAAACCTATTACAACAAGCCGACCACGCAGAGAGCAGCTTGCACGACGAGTATGCAGTTCAGCATGACGGAAACTCTCTAGTCTAGATAGAACAAAATACTTCGAGCTTGAGATGTTTTAATGATTTAATTTCGGTACAATCCATGACCTTGCAAAACCACTCGGATTACCACAATTATTTTTATCCGTGCCTGGGAAAGTACAAACGTGGAGACATACATGCAATGGGCCCACAGCGTGTAAAGGCAGACAGCCTATCTGATGATATGAAGGAGTACTTTTACTTCCAAGGGAAGCTGATGGTTTCTTAATGGTATAAACCGAGATCATAGATATTATAACAATCAGGACTACCCGTCATATAGCTGGGGAGAGTCACAATATTCGGATATGTGACTATCCAGATAAAAATTAAGGGTGGATTATCGTCGTTCAACATGGCTAAAAACCACTATCCATATATTTTTCGGGTACAGCAAATGCGACGTACATATTTTACTATGAGTCAGAAATACTCAGCTCAACCAAATTCTTTTTGCATCGTTCTGTCGTAGGTCTTGGAGAAAACAATTATCGGGATAAATTTGTAGAGTATCTTGCACAAAACTTTGAGACAGAAATCGGACAAAGAAACGGGAAAATGTGA
The DNA here is from genome assembly GCA_016164225.1 of Gammarus roeselii. Taxonomy (NCBI): domain Eukaryota; kingdom Metazoa; phylum Arthropoda; class Malacostraca; order Amphipoda; family Gammaridae; genus Gammarus; species Gammarus roeselii. Next base: position 3,847 of record SDVV010008354.1, on the reverse strand, counting down.
CTAGATTCTGTATAATGCCTAACACCGTTCTGTCGCCGGCTCGGTCGCCCACATCACGGACGGCGACATCAGCAGGCAAGATTTCCTTCTTCACTCGAACATTGAACTCAACCCCGGGATTTATCTGGACCTCGACGAAATGTTTTTCATTAAGGGAGTGCGAATTCTGCCGAGGGCGGAATACTTTAATAACAGGTCCATCAACATATCGGTTAGTATATGTACGGAAGCAGACATGCACCTGTGAAGGATTTGAATCTAATTTTCCATAGACTCTCCCGCGGTTGCGCTGAATGAATATGAACTGAATGATTATAAGTTTACTTTCGTAAGCTATCTAAGAGGCAATGGTGATGAAAGTGTGCCACGCGCAGAAGTGTCTTGAATGCAACACAGGTTATCGTATTGAGGAAAGAACTGAATTAACTACCACAAAACAAAACTCAAAATATATACACAGAGATGGGATGATATCATTATTGCTTCTTGTGTACTGGTTCGTTTGTTCGCTGTAAATGGAACCCAATTTAGTTTGGGCCGAGAAGCGGCAGAGTGAATATACGAGTACTCGGCAACCGCTGGTCTGCTTCAGCTTTGGCGAAGTGGCCAATGCGGCACATGTGGGTCCATTAATATCCCTGGTGGTGAGCCATATCTTTAATAGGTTCTTGCTCATTTAATAAGTGCTCGTTTACTGCCAGCGCTCCGCTAATTATATATCGATACGTGGAGCTATGGTGGTACTCTCTTTGATTTTTCTGCCGGATTGGAGTGTCTCCTGGTATTGGACGTCTGGAAGCATCTGACACCTCCTCGTCCCATCTGAAAAATTAGAGATTACCTTGAGAAATGATTTACCCCCTTCTTGAGCTTGGGTGGTTAGAAACCGGGACTGGCGGATGCAACACAGCTGCTGGTTGGTTGAACGCTGCATTTGCAGCTAGCATTCGTTCTCCTAGGTACACCAACCAATCACCGGAAAATATTGTACGCTACTCTCAGTTTACTGCTAGTGACTAGTAAATTTACACCACCGTGAGTTGCAGCAGATATGGTATCAGTAGGGTTTAATGTATTTAACATCTGTCGTGCAGGAGTTGAATTTCCTTATTTGCTGATTGCCAACAGCGTTTAATTTCCAAAGCTGTTTGGAGATATCAGCTTTGTCACACCGGTTGTTTGTTATTAAGTGACCTAAGTAGGGAAACTGTATATATAATCTAACTGAGTTTCATTTAACACATAATTCATTCGGAACTGGAACCTCTGCATAGTGCGTGGTTTTACTACCATACAAACAGATTTGCTAGTATTGTACTCAATATCTAGCGTTACGGCCTCCGCCTCGCATATGTTTAGCATAATTTGAGGAGCATCCACATGAGGAGCCAGGAGGACCACATCGTCGGCATGGCTAATTACGTTAATACAGTAGTCACCAATATGATACCCAACCCGGCCAAGAGCTAGACGTTCGTGTTGGCTATCTACATACACAGTGAATAAGAGGGACGAAAGAAGGCTCCTCTGCCTTATTCTATTGGTTGTTCGGAACGGGGTGGATGTTGAACTTCCCCACCGTACCGCACATTGTTGATGTTGGTACCAGTATTTCAGTACTTTACGTGGTGCATGGGTGCCCTCATTTCAATTAGTATTTGAACAGTGTCCAATGATTAACGCTTTCAAGGCCTTTTTTGTCATCTAGAAAACACAAGTACTTTGGCGAGCCTTTAATGACAAAGAAATGAATTGTTTGTTCTAAGGTAAAAATAGCCATTTCCGTTACAAGTTGAGGCTTAAAACGGAATTGTTTGATGTTGTTTGGAGAAATTCGCCCAGTCTGTTTTGAATCACAATTTCTAGTACCTTCGATGCTGCAGTAGCAATTGGTACTGGTCTGTAATTGCCTACTTCTGTCGCACATTTTGTCTTTGTTTTCATAATAGGTTTTACAACGACAGCCAATAGTGACTTTGGTAGGTAGTTAGACTTAAGGCAGCTATTGAAAAAAATAGACTTAGATGAATTGGACAAGTCCATACTAAAAGAATTCTGCTGATAGAAAGAGAGTTGATGCTTCAATATTGAGGTCTGAAGTGTTATAAAAGGGAGAAAAGCCACACTTTGGATAAAATCTTCAATCTAAATTATTGAGCAAAATTTTCGAGCAATACTATGCTCCTCATCAGCGGCTAAAACCGTGAAAACAAAAAGAAACACATGGGTGCAAAATTCGAGCATGGATATGTGAATTTTAACAACTTAACATGCTAAAATTTAGTCAACTAACATTTTACGAGAACAAGAAGAATGGTGATTCGTCTGATGAAAGCTAGTCAACGTGTACTTCTTTCCATGGTCTACGAGAATTTTGACTAATGTCAAAATTCTAAATTTTAGCATGTTAAGTTGTTACCAATGGTTTTTTGTTTGCACAGTTTTACCCACTGATGAGGAGCATAGTATTGCTCGAAAATTTCACCTAATATTTTAGATTAAAGATTTTATCCGAAGTGTGGCTTTTATCCCTGCTATGATTCAGCTGAGATACCATCCTTCCCTACAGCATTTTAATTTTTTAATCCATTTACCGCTGATTTAAGTTTCCACTTTTATATTTTATCATAATTAATATTGTTTTCCTGGCTAAGCGCCTCATCAACAACATTCCAGTCAGCATCGTTGTTCACACTGTTCATTATGCCATCAAAGTGGTCGCGCCACATCTCAGCAATATTTCCCTCCATTGTTATACCATTCACACATTAAGAAACAAGGCTGTCTTTCTGCTTCAGATTTTTCATCTTTCCATAAATCGATCATGCAGCCATTAATAGTTTTCTCAAACAAATTAGTTACAAGTAATTTTTCCTCATGTTTCTTACAGAAGGGAAGTGCGTATTTGCATGCGTTATTCGTTCTGTTCATTTCCCTATGCAGGAGGCCAGTTCGCGGTTTCCATCATTTCGCCGTTGCACAGAAGCCGCTGCGCTTGCATCATGCAAGATAGCCACAAGCCTGGTCTATCCCGAACGCTTCTCTCGCATACACCAGAACTGTTTTGCACACAAACCCGTAGAGCTCATCAAATTTATCCATACTAGCATTTGAATGTATTTGAATCAACACTGGTGGCAAAACAGTTAGCTCATTGATACAAATTGAACAAAACATTTCTGTTTTGTCGGTGTCATTGAACTGTCAGTTTATGGATTGAGTGGCTGCACCCGCTTCTGCCATCATAGAGAGCGCACGTAATGAGAGTTCAGCGTCTATTCCCCAACATAAACCAGCGTGACATTATTGCAATTGCAGAGCAAAGTGATCGAGCTATTTTACTGATGTCCCGTTGGGATTTATATAAATATGCGTGTTCTGTGGCAGCAGTGCAATATCTTCAAAGTCGAGTTCACTGTCCGCCAAAAGTACCTACCATTTGCCAAATGTTTTGCTGGTTGGGTGGCAGTTAAAGTCCCCCATAACACAAACATGATTTTGATTCAATCCCCTTATAACAGCCTCTAATTTCCCATTATAAGCTAAGGCTAGCTCTTCATTATGATGAGCAAATACACATTAATAAATAGAATTGACATTCCTTCTACTTGCAAAGATAACCCGAGAATCCTATCATTTTACTGTTCTATTTTTACAAACGAGTAGTTAATACTTCAGCTAAACGCGGATTAGTGAAGGATTATAGATAGGGATAAAAGAGTTAGTTTTGACTCAACCGGTTTGTACGCGGGGTGCGCGCAGAATTGGGGGGCGAGCGGAGGGTACCGGAACTGGTTTACCGCGGCTAGCTGACGGACGAGGGGGGAAGGAGGAGGGGGGGGGGGGG
>SDVV010008353.1:0-17245 GCA_016164225.1 Gammarus roeselii | reverse complement strand
GTACTGAGATGGTTCGGGCACATGGAGAGGATGGATGAAGGGAGATTGGTGAGAAGGGTGATGAATGCGGAGGCGAGTGGTCGCAGGCCTAGAGGTGGACCGAAGTTTGGGTGGATGGATGGTCTGAAGCAGGCGTTGGGAAGAAGAGACATGAATGTGGAGGTGGCGAGAGAGCGTGCAATGAACAGGCGTGAGTGGAGAATGGTTGTGAATGGTTGATTTTGACGCTGCTCCGATGTGCTTTCCCGCCCTTGGCATCCCGCTGTCGGGATGGTCGTGGGTGGGGGGGGCCCGGCCATTATGACGCGGCGGGGGTAAACCAGTGAAAACTGTCGGGCCCTCCTGCTGACGACGGTTCCTCGGTGCATTCGGGACCCAGAGTGTAAGTTTGGGGGGCTACCGGCCGGACCCTTTAGCACAAAAGGGCTAAGTTGTGTGAGTGTGAGCGTATGAGGGTGTAAGGTGCGCCTTGCCGTCGGCCACACCCCTTTCTGGGGGATGCGGCCTAGTGTCTGTATCTGCTTTGTGAACACTCTGTAATTCATGTTGTACAGAGTCGTCATATTGCATACATACAGTCAGTAGGTAGCCCGACATCTGCATATTTCGATATTTCCTGTCTAAACAAACGGCAAATCGATTTTATAAACTTCAGGCATCGACCGGATATATGGAGACAAATTATCGTCAACCAAACGTAAAGAGGACAACAACCTTCACTAAATCTACTCCCATTCATGTTCAGATGTCCATACCTTCTTGAAGACCGTTCAATGATGTTATCTAAGCATTCCATCCCAAAATACTAATTGAACTGTACCTGATCTGCAAGTGTTTACCGCGTGAATGATTGGATTACAGTGCCAAGGCTTTCTAGTGCACCGGAGTAGGACTGGTCGAATGAGCTCTGCTGTGATAGATTAGCCAGCAAAAGCGAACGCAGTTTCCAAGTTATTAGGCACCACGTCAATAAGCACGAGGTATTCGACAGCTTAGGAGCTGCGCGGGAAGTTAGAAAATAGTTGCCAGAAATAGGGTATTTTAGATTTTTCTTTTCGATATCATTGCATGGAGATTTGGGGTTCAAAAGTATGCATACTGCATATATATTACTGTTCTATTTAGGCCAAGAGGAAAGGGGCAAATGTTTAGGCTGACTTAACAGCATGCTATCTCCATGCAATAACTTCGGAAACAAACCGCGAAGATACCATATTTCTGGCGTCTTATAGTCCCAGATAGAATCAAAAAAACATTACCAAGCAAGCATTCGATAAATTTTAGGACAAGTACTCGTACCTGACTACAAGTGTCGTTGGGTTTCTGGACCAGAGCCCGTCGTCTGCGGCGCACTAGAGACAAGACTGTACTATGAGGAGACACCCCAGACACTCTTCCCAGGCTAGCGATCGTTGGGACACCCGACGACGAAGGTTCTCTTGCGTCCTTTAACGCAAGGTTCTTCTGCTTCAGGACGTCTAAAGAAGTCCGTTGATCGGTTGTCAGGTGCCATATGGCGTCGGTGGCAGACCGCGCCTCGTTTTTAACAGCGTACTTCGTCGAGGAGAGAGACTTTATGTACTTGACATTCAGGTGATTCCTGCAGGAACAAGGATTACCATTTAGAATGGTAATGGCGTGCGGTTCAGGGTCCAAGCGCAAATAAGGGACCAGCCTTTGCTTTTTTTTTTTGGGGGGGGGGGATGAGGGGTCTTCAGTTAATAATCGACTCAGGAACGAATGCTTTAACAGTTTTAAAATGAAAAATAATAAGCGTATTAGGAATATGACTTCTTCTAGACTTCCTTTGCATGATACTTCTAGCAATTAGGGAAGTTATGACTAGTTTTAGGGCAACGATGACGGCAAATTATTTGTCGCTTGACAGGCATTGATGGCATCTTGCGGTCAGACGTGCAAGGCTCTGCATAAGGTTCTCTTACGAGCGTATATTGTCACAATAATACCAGCATGGAAATGTTACTCAGATTTGGGATTCGATTTCTATCCTTATCTTCGAAATGGACACAAAATCACTAGGTTTTGTTTATTGTGCTGAACTGTTGTATGGTCAGGTATATTTTGAAAGGTCTGAAAAGACATAATTATTCGCATTATCCAACAATTTCTCATGGAAACAAAAAAAAACTGTCCAAAAGAGGCGAAGTTGCAATCCCAGTACGTAATCATACAAACTTTGCTCGTTTGGCAACCTAATTCCGTAGACGGAAGCGAGACTAACGCAAGGTTCAGAAGGACACAAAACAAGCCTGTCTTCGGAAATAGGGCAACAGCTCTTGGAGCCTTGGAAAGAGTAGTCAATTGATTGTCAGCTGAAATGCTGAATAATAAGTGAATACTACAATATAACTAGTTAATTTCAGCATGAAGAGCTATGATTACCAAGAGAAAGTGAACTAATTGCACACCCTTCTATACTGCCTGGTCTGAAGTCCCATTTTTGGATAAATACTAGACTAGCCGCCATCTAGCGGTAAAATATTTTCTCCGGTCGCGGCACTCACTCGAAGCCCATGAAGTGGCAGATCTGGTCGAGTGTCTCTGCCGGGACCACCTCGCTGCAGATGGGCATGTAAAATGTCTCCTCATGCCCCCTGACGGAGAGGAAGCCCTGTCGTTGCCGCAAGGGCACTCCGTCAGCGTCCAATAATAGTGCGCTCTCGTTGGTGGCCAGACTTACTGTGAGAGGAAAAATACATTTCAACCTGCAATGGATAGGCGCGTTTGCTTAGCTCAAGCCTTTTACGTGGTGGCAACTTTAGTATCTGCACGGACAGTTTGTACGTGCTAGTCCTACGGTAATTATTGAAGCGTATAGTTTAGAAAGTAATTCTTTACCCCCAAACAGTAGCTGGTCCTGGCGCCGCGAAGTTTCCCCGAGCAGGATTGATGCGCCGGTCTAAAGTAAAAAATTGGATGTGATCTTGAGACAAACTATCAAAATTTGGAGCTTTTTACAGCGCTTTAGTCCTCTACCTCTTACGGTCAGACGCCTTTGAAATAGCAAAGCTCTTGTTAACGGTAAATTGCTTACTGGTGCTGTGTTCAAAAGATAATATCAGCATTACATTCCAGATTAAAAAAAGGTTTTGTACCAAAATAAATTGATTAATCTAGACTGTACGTTTTAATGGTACAAAACTTAGGCAGAGCACGGTTATTGTGCTATAACAGTGATAAAACAGAGGAATTGGTAGTCGATCCTAGAGAGTACAATACCCACGAAAGCTTGAGTTACAACTTTTGTTGTGCTGGATGGCTCAGTGGGTAAAGTGCTGGACTCGTATTCCGGCGACGGAGGATCGAATCTTGGCAAGGACCGAAGTTTTTCCTATGATGAATTCACTGTCCATATACTTAGGCAGATCATTGTGGTTTCATCGCTCACAGTCTGACTACTTTGAAGTAGCAATTCAGTGATGTTTGTTCAACTTCCTATTTATTCTGATTGAACAAGACAAAATGGAACACTTGTTCCTTAATAATAGAAGTACCGCAAAGTGCATTTCTTGAAAGCTCTCTTCAAACCATCACAGGTCCTCTCAAAGACCTGTCACAGCTGATCGCAATATGGCGACACCGTGCCATCACACGCAGCCGAGGGTAGGAAGTCACGTTTAAGCGGCTAGGCTAAGTCACTGAACAATACATTAATTTGCTATACCACAGTTATGGAAGACTGCTGAATACTGAGCAAAGATAGCACAATTCTGTGATGTCTCACCCCAATCATGGTCTAATTACATCGTGTTACTAAGGCACGATTACATCGAATTACAGACAGATCATGGTTGACGGTGGAAGGATTTCGCCCTTGTCATAGTGCCCCTTACCGCATCCCACTTCGTCGTCCCCGTGGCTGCAGTCAAAGATCTGGTTACAGCGCTGGCTAGAGTTGTAGCTTCGGTTGTCTTGAGAGCAGTGACGTTGGCCAGCATCAAGGCACAGCCCTACGCAGAAAGAGGAAGAATATTACCCAAGAGACGAAGTCAACACACGCACATTAAGCCGACGACCAAGTCCACAGGTGCGAGTACTTATTTCATTTTCGAACAAAACCTCAGCGGCAACATTGACCTGATGAGTAAGTGATGTGCCAGTCATTTATTATCGATACTGCATGGGTACGCCGAAGTCTTTAAACACAAGTCAGTAAATACGACTATTAATAACAACAGGTCTTCCGAAAACACTGCTAGCTTTAAATCGATCAGTCGTCGCAGATGAATAAGGTGGCAACAAATGAGTAAAAACTCCATTGCTGACGTCATAAGTGCAGCGAGGCCGTTTAGCCCCTGCCACTGGCCTACCTGCTCGGTCATTACATCGTACTTGTAACTAGAACTCTTTCCAGACTTACAGGCCGCTTCGTCATCTCCGTCGGGACAGTCAGGCACCCCGTCGCAGAGCAGCCTTTTGTTGGCTGCAAACAGACGGAGGAGACAGGAGCAGTGCTGCTCGTCTGTCCCGTCACGACAGTTCAGCGACCCGTCGCACATAAGCGACAGCTTGACGCATTGAACCTCGCTGGGATATGAAAAGACAAGAAGTTCAAATCTTGTCTTGGATTCAAAGGTTGAGGCGAGGATCACATTCTACTCAATTATTGGACTGTATTGGAGATATACCTGAAATAGTCTGACAAGCATCTAATTATATTTGTTTGACTTGCATTTCCCTACGATATTGCGCAGGGAACATGTTGCGGTACCATGACTGAAGATTCGTGAATCACAAGCATAGAATTCTAGCAAGGGCATACTCGCGGTACCTGAAACCAGAACACTTGAAGGTGTCAATCGGGCACTGTGTTGTGTTGGTGGAGGCAGGGGTAGGCGTTAGTACAGCATCATTTGCAGCCTCTGGAGCAACCGGAACAGCGGGAAGGAAAGAGTTGATTGGAGGTGGCGGGGTGAAGACGTTGGAGAGAGTGACGTCAGTCCCCGGACAATTGGGGAAGTCTATCTCGTCATCTGCGTCCAAGCAGTCCACCTTCGGAGAAGCGATATAAAAGCAAAATAATTAAAGGTATGTCAAGAAAATTACCTAATACTACAAGCTTATCTATGTCAGCATAATGGACCTTTCAATCATCACACACAGAAACACAAACCGCGAACACATTAAGTCACACCAATTATTAAAAGTTGTACCAGGTGACGGAAGGTTTACATTGAGATTACATTTGGTTACCTTCTGATACTCGTCTTCCAGATGTTTGCAAATACTGAGGAGCTCGAGAAATGATTTACCACAGATAAACAGAAATAGACAACGACAGGAGGCAACTAAGCGAGGTCATAATTATGGAATACTCAGGTTAAATTAGTGGCGTAATCTGAATTCGCTTCAATATTTTTAGCTCAGGAGTCGTACCCCACAATTCAACGCTGTAGCTCAGAGTTCAAATTTAAAGGTCAGGACTACCAATACATAAGAACACATCAAGAGCCTCGTCTCCAGCGGAGCTCTGGCGTTAGTCATCTATGTTTCCTGTAGAGTGTGAAGGATCACCTATACTGCTTCCAAACAGCTGGCTGGTCTCACCTTCCCATCGCAGACTTTGTGTAATGGCAGGCTGCCATTCCATGGTCTTCGGCAGGTGTTGGCAGCCTTACTTGTCATTTGGATCACTTCACCCTCTGAGTAATCGTCATTCTCGATCGCTGGCGAAAAAAAAATATCACCAGTTTGAAATAATTTTGTCATGTTAACAAGCCTATTTCAGTAACTCACTCAACAAGTAATCATAAGATTGAAACACGGTTTCAAATATCGTAAATTCTCTATACTTTGCCATAAAGCTTCATATGGTCAGGGCATTACCGACCTAATTCCTCCGAATGAGAAACTCTCGCAGTCACTTGGGAGGAGTTAGAGCACAACACGAGTTTATGTAATGTATGATTATCACTAGTCCTTTTCTGGCGGATTGAGATCAGCCTGTGACGGTGCGTTTCAAAGCGTCGGCAGGAGTATCCATATTATCGAGTTAGTGTAGATTACACCATCAAAGCACCTAATCCTTATCGTTGCATCAGACGTACATCAACTCACCAAGCAGGCGCTGTATCCACGGCAAGTAGTACTGCACCCTGGTGTACACTCCCGGGGTGCGAGCTTCAGCACACCCTTTTCCATAAGAGACGATACCATCCTGAGTCCATTCGTTGCGTGAGCTGCAGAAGAGGCAGTCACAAGGAGAGTGAGGTACGTGTGTGAATAGGGAGGTGGCACAGTCAAATGAGGTAGAGGTGTGAATGACGATTGGAGGCAAATAAAAGTGAATTAGGTGTGTGAAAGTAGAGGTGGCAAGTTAACGCCAAGTGGAGGTGTGACACTGAAGATTGGGCCAGATAAATGGAAGCAGCGGTGTGAAGTTGAAATGGGGACGGGACAAAGAATGTTAAGGACAAGAAGTTACGAAAGAAATAATTTGAAGGGAGACAAGACAGGGAAGTTGAAGAAGTGGCAGGAAAAATTATCAAGAGTAGAAAAGCAAGTTCGGTATCATTGAAGTTTCACATTCAAGATTTCTCTTAGTCTTGAGTAGTGGACAGATATCCTTTAGTTGCCCTGATCTTTAGAATGGTAAGGAGCCGAAGATGAAGGTAGAGGATTCCTGCAAGTTCGTCAAGCGGTCACCCCGCATTGATCGCGGGTGACTTTCCAACTCAACCCAAACTTACACTAAAGGTAAAAACCAAGGTGAACCGAGCGTTGTGATGTTTTACAGAAATTATGTACATCTCTAACAGACTTCTAAATTTAAAATGTGTAAGAGATTGTCTGGATTTTGAGATTTAGCATTCTGATTCAAGTTCATGATGGTAGACTGATTTAGAATTTCCTAAAGTTTTTACGCAGAGCCTCTTTAAAACTCTCCGCAGAGGTGCAGCTGCTGCAACAGCAGCATCATTACCGTGCTGTTCTGTGATTCAACAAATTTCTAATACACGAGGCAAGGGGGCTATATATTTTCACATTTCTCGATCCGTGTATTGCCACCTGGAAAACAGATGGGGTGTAGAAACGACGTCTTTATCTATAATAATATTGAGGTTTGAGATAGCATACGATACATCCGCTCTACGAAGTAATAGACGATCGTACGTTTAGAACAATGTCAACCGCGACTCAAAGCCAGGATTCAACGGAATAATTCGGTTTTCTATGGTAATCTTTACTCAAATGATCAAATTTGCGTTGTGCAGAGTTCGTTAGCTACATATGGTTGCTATCCGAGTGCGGCGGTTCCGATGAAATATAGATAGATAACGTCAAAGAACCTCTACGTCAAAGAATTATACGAGTAGTCCTGCTCAAAATACCCAACCATTAACCTAGGAAAACTCTATACCACTCTCCTAGACCCCAGTTGACATCGTCAGTCCCTTAGTCCCCCTCACCAGTCTTTGTTGCGGCACACCTTGCACATCATGGGTCCCCCCGAGTCGCCGCTGCAGGCGTCCCGCCCTCCCTGGACCAGGCCCGCGCACAGCACCTTGTGGGGTTGTGAGGACATAATGAACTTTCAGTCCATTTCAGTGTTCTTTCACTTTAATTGATTAATTGGTATTATAGATTTCTACGAAATATTTGGTGAATATCCTAATAACCGAAGATCGTTTGGGAACACGTTTGTGATGGTAAAGTTTAATAAAGAACAGTAAAAATATTGTCCGCAATGAAATGGGGCCTGTATTTTAATTTGATCAAGTTGATACACAACTTGATCAAATAAAAATATGAGTAATCCACCAGGGTAAGGCAGACTAGTCAAATCAGGAGGCACATCAGAACTAATAATTTTATACTTGACGGAACACACATGTCATCTTCCTTCTGGAGTCAACAGTAGTTCTCTCTAACGTCCTGACATTGACGATACAGCGCGCGCATCGCCAGTGCCCTTCGCAATGAGGATTTTTCTGTTAGAAGCCTCTACTTAGGTCATGAGCCTGTGCGCCGCTTCGCGGAAAAGTACTTTAAAGTGATCCGATGCGTTCTCTACAAATACCCTGCTCGCGGATGTCGAGCGTGGGACCTGCACCACTCGACGAAAGGTGTCATTATAAGCTCACTGCCAGCTTTCTCATATTGTATTGGCAGAAATGTCTCCACAGTACGAGCAAGATCCTAAAATTCGTCAACGAAATCATGTGTGACACCATCTAGCTCAAGATCTGTCGAGAAGTAACGCTTAGGGCACAGTTTCTGATACGTCAACACAATATCGTGAGGCCGAGCAAAATGACTACAAATATCTAGAAGCTTCTGCAATGCGATGGAGTTGGAGCTATTAACACCATATCATCGGCATAGCTAAGGTTAATAACACAACAGTTGGCAACATGACACCCTACTTTCCCCCTGCTGAATTGGTAATTCAAATCATCGGTGTGAACATTATTCAACAATGGCGTTTGGTTCCGTTGATACACTGATAGGAAGCTGATTTTGAACAACCCCACCGTACAAGAAATTCCCTTAGGTATGGAAAACAGCTGACGGAGCGCAGCTGAACGGGTTGGACATTTCGAACCAATATTGGCCCGTCTGTGAGGGACGCTTATACTTCCACTCCACTTGCCTGTTGAGGCTGGGATAGGCGGTCAGCATTAAACTCGTTCTGGCACTCCTTAAGATTGTAGATGGGGACCAGGGCCTGCTGGAGCCGGTCCACTGTAGAAGAGGAGGCACGATTTAAGAGGAAAAACGTTGTCTGGGTAATGTGGCATTATAGGTACAGTTGATGACGTGACTAATAAATCTATCAAGTCCGTTCAATTGAACAGCCCTCGGCTTGAATCGGTCTTACCAAACGACATTGAGTTTAAGCGGGGTGCGATGCACCTCGCTGTTTCCGTTCCCACCACCAGAGACATGCACTTTCGTACAGCGCAAGGAGTACACAATATTAGAGGACTCGACAGGAATTAGCTCTAGACGTCGTCCCAACATGGCGACTCCTAAGACTCACGAATGCTTTGCGAGACATTACCACGTACGCACTAAACGCTGGTAATCACTTTCACTAATAAAATGCCAACATACCTGCGCTGGCCACCATTGAGAGGCAAGTAGGAGTACATTTCGAAATGAACATGCGATTACAATAACTTGCAAAAAGTAAAATTCATATAGAATATATACGAAAGTGATGAATTTTTTCATGCATGATCTACTACTGCACCAGCAATATGGAGTTCGAACTGGGCTCACGCTGGTCGGGCACGCGGCTGTTCAGACAGTAAGTGGCAATGTTCCTGGTCATATAAAAGCACAAAAATTGACGAACAAAAATCAAAGATATCTATTAATGGCTTTGTGGATAATAAACTGTTCAATATTATGGTCATTCATGTGCATAATTCATGCTGCTGAAAATTAGTTTTTCAGATGATGGTAATGACCGAAAAGAGTTGCCTTCACATTCTAGAGAAATTAAAATGACACCACACACTAAAATAATTGAAGAAAAAATCAAAATATACAAGGTAAATTCTTCAATACTTTTGTTACTATCATGTTCGATGAATACGGTAAGTTTTGGCAAGCATTTTTACTTATGCGATGTAGTTTTGATTTGAGCCTCATTTCCACCGGAGTCTCAACGCGAGTCATAATAAGCTCCCCCGAAGTGCGCGACCGTCATTGATTCAGGTAAGTTCGCACGACCACGCGTGCGAAAATATTAGTCTTGTCAAGATGAAACCAAACCCATATTTCAATTGTGGCATGTTAACGTACTAGAAAGTATAGAGAGTATTTCCGTAAATGTATTGTTATCTCTGTGCGTAATAGGGTGGAGAGACCGCCCCACTTGCACAGGTGTTCAGGGTTTAGACAGCTTTGTATAGTCCGGTGTGTTTCCCGCAAGCGATAAGCTTTTCACGGTAGCTTGGGTCATTGAGTGGCTTTGTAGGTTGCACGGGGGATTTAAGAACGCTCGTCGGGCTGCCGCGAGTGCGTTGCAATCCATCAGTAAGTGTTTCACGCTGATAGCCAGTTGGTGGCAACAGGGGTAACGTGCGCGTTTGGTCCTGTGTCGGCTTCCATCAGGTGGTTGAGAGTTTTCCACGTGTGTCCAGTGCACAAGCGGTTGATGAACACTTGGTCTTTACCGTTGATGAACTTTGTTTCTTGTTTTCCAATTGTGGGTTTGACTAAGCATTTTTTGTCCACTCTGTTGCCACATTTTATCCCATCGGGATGTTATATGGGAGTTGATAATAGGGAACCAGTCCCGGTAATGCATCGCGAAAAATTGTCCGCAAATTCATTTTCTCTCATTCCCGCGTACCCGGGGATCCAGCAGTATTCGACTGCCTGACCCGTCTCGGACATCACTTAGAGATAGTGCTGCATTTTACGTAGAACGGGATGTTCGTAGTGCAGTGTTTTAAGCTGGGCGAGGACACTCAGACTGTCTAAGAATACGACGTATTTGGGGGAGCGATCTGTTTTTGCAATTGAGATGTCTCTTGTGGGAGGGTGGCTGTGAGTGGGATGTCCCCGCATACAGCGGCGGCTCCCACTCCGTCCGCGGTTTTGGAGCCGTCAGTGTATATATGGCGGTGCTCTAAATATTCTTCCTCAGGTAGTCTTAGGAATTCGTGCCGGTACGCGTTGGTTGGAGTAGTTGCTTTAAGGAACACTTGCAGGTCTAGGTTGACCGGTGGTGGGTTGATCATCCATGTTGGTGTGTTAATTTGAAGGATTCGGTAGAGAAATTAAGGCTTAAAACCTTTCCAATTGATGTTTAGCGAGGTCAGCATGTTGTCCACACGTAGGGGAAACGGTGGGCATATATTCTTTTCAACCGCGAAAAGGCGCTTATCGGATATGTTGGTGATGGGGCTGATTGTCAGGTTGTTGATTAGACTTCTAGTCTTGAAATAATTATGGAGCAAAAGTTAGTTTCGCCGGAGCGGAAGTGGAAATTCGTTAGCGAGCACGTTAAGGGATTAGATGGAACGAAACGCGCCGGTTGTGCCAAGCTAAACATTTTGTTTGCGATGGTCGAGAGAAGGTCGAGAGTAGTTTTGGCGGCTGAACCGCAGACAACGGCTCCGTAGTCCATGCGCGATCGTATTATTGCTCTGCACAACGTCATTCCGGTGTCCATGTCGGCACTGAACTTCAGGAATGTTACCAATTGGATAAGTCCCGTGTATCCAAGCCACGTGAGTTTAGGGTCCCACAAAAGACTCGGGAATTTTATAGTTTCTTCGTACACTAGAGGGGTGTTGTGCAGAGTTAGGGATGTTTTCAGGGGTGAACCGGGCACAAGGGTAAAGTGCATGCTTTTAGTTTTAGAGGGCGAGAATCTGAATCAGTTTAGGGAAGCCCAGTTCCTGACTTGGTTTAGGCTCTTCTGGAGTTCATGTTGAATTGTTATGAGGGTGGGGTGTCTGTAGCTTATTTGTAGGTCGTCCACGTAAAGTGATGAGAGCTGTCTTCCGTCTTGGAGAAGAATGTCGGCTAACTGATCGATTCTGACGATAAAGAGAATGACACTGAGGACGCTTCCCTGGGGGACGTCCATTTCTTGCGGATTTGACGAACACCGAGTGCCGCCAACCTTGACCCTGAAGGTGCGGTTTTGTAGAAATTGGTGGATGAAAGTGTGGTAGGCGACCTATCAAACCTTTACGGTGGAGTAGTAGTAGTAGTAGTAGTAGTAGTAGTAGTAGTAGTAGCTTCAGTTGCAGATTCAACTACTTCGGCGTAATTTAAATTACGGCAGTTTGGGTTTTCATCGTAAAAGATTTGGATGGCTTGTTTTCGTGTGACTCTGCGGTCGTTTTGTATGATTGTCATTGCTTTTTGGTCCACCTGCCTCATGGAGGCATGAGCAGTGGTAGCAGTTAGGTTGGTGGGCTGTGCAGTCTTTTCGGTCATGCTCGCCGGCGCACCTCTTACAGCGTTGGGGTATGTGTGGCTGGCATTATTTGATGACGTGGCCGTATTTCAAGCTTTTTTTTGCATATCGCAGGCCATGCCGCACCTGGGTAAGTTTTTGCTTTTCCCTGTTTGTCCTGGAAAAATGATTCGATACGCGGTGGTGTGGATGTTTCGTGGTTTGATCCACTTTGCTAGAAAGACGTTGGTGACCCCGTAATCCTTAGCTAAGCCTGCTGCAAAAGCGCTTTGGTCAGTTTTAGGAGTGTAGTGGGAAGTGTATATAACTAGTCTTGTAACGTTGAAGAACGGATGTATTTCGTCAGCTACTATGGGTTTGTTTATTTTGTTAATTCTTTGTATAGCGTTGCTTTGCTCGATATTTACGACGTGGACCAGATATTTCTTTCCCTTCGGTTTATGATTATCGGTCTGCCTCCCAGTTGTTTAGAGAGCGAGTTCATCATGGTAAATGGGTACATTGAGGGAGCAACTTTGTTTGCACCGCTATCTACAAGCGTTATGAGGAAGTGGGTAGGAAATTATGCTGATCTTTCCTAGGTGGAAGGGTCAGCCTGGGAGGAGCGAATCGCGGCCGCAGCCTCTCGTCGGACGACTTTGTGCTCCGTTTGGTATTGCATGATCTCCTTCTCAATCTTGTCCTGGGGGCAGTCTCCGTGTCCCGTAGGGTGGCCGTTCACTTTGCAGTAAAAGCAGTGAGATTCTTCGGATGGGCACGACAAGGGATCGTCTCGCTTATCGTGGTCGTCCTGGGAGCATTGTGAGCATCTTTTTTTACCGTAACAATTTTGGCTCGTGTGTCCGTATTTCTGGCATTTATAGCATCGCGTCGGACGTCTTTCGCGGGGTGTAACCTTTGTTTTGGCGTCAAAGAAAGGTATGTCTATGTAGTTAGGTGGGGTGGAGCAATTGAATTTAGGCAGAAGGACCGTGGTGGTGTTACTTCTTGGTTTGATTTTAGGTGCGCTTTTCGTTTCAACTATACATTCCTCGTATTGGACGAGTTCGGTGATGAATTCGTCTGCTTCATCACTCGGGAGACCCTCAATGTAAATCAGGCCTGAACTCATAGAAAAAGTTGGGTGTGGTATTGTTTCGCAAGGCTTTTCGAATATTCTGTCTTTGAAGAGTATAGTGTCACTTTGAAGTTTTGTGTCTACTTCAATGGTGAAGCTATCGTCACCGCTGGCGGTGATGTTGAAAATTGGACGGCCAGTCATGGAGCCCAGTTCTTCTCGTAGTTTATATGAGCAAATATCCGGTCTGTCGTTGACCTCGCATGTCATTTCAAGTGTTCGGGGAATTTAGGGCCGTTGTTGATTAGGTTGTGGTCATAAAATCGAGTGCATTGTCTCCTCTTCACGTTTCTCTGTGTTCGGGCGTTATGAGTTTTGGCTGGGAGGAGAGTGATGTTATCAGAGAGGTCAGAAACGGAAGCACACGAACAGGATGCGAGTTCCCTGGCCTCTATCCTCTTCATCAGCTCATCCAGTCAGGTGTTCATAGGTACAAAAAGGTTTTCGAGTTTTGTGAGGCGTTCACAGGGCGCCGAGCAGTCCTCAGTCTCCAGCTCGGGGAGGTCCATCATTTTTCTCATCTTGCCTAGGACTTTCTGCATTCCGATTATATTCTCGTCCAGTTTCGAGAAGCGTTCGTTTGTGTCATCGACTGTGGATGAGGAACTTATGAGGGGTTCGCCGTTTTTTTTCGCGACAGGTTTGAGTGCGACGCTCTGGAGGGGCCGTCAGATCCTCTCAGATAGGGCATGGTCTTGCCCATTATTTGATCCCCGGCTTCTACCCGGGGTTCTGTGTACTGAAGGTGGAACCTTCCTTACATTTATTTCTATTGTACATATACGAATATATACACTAACTTAATCCTTAAATTTACTATTAAAATTGATCTTAAACCTAAATTTTTATCGTGAACATTTTTATAATTACCTTTTTTTTCTGTTTCGATTCTAACTTTCAACCCCCGGTGTCAGTGGGGGCTCACCGTTTTATGCACCAAGGGAGGGGATTTAGCTACAAACCTTACTACACAAAGGGACAAATAAAATTTGGTGGTCAACGAGGACGCCGTGGGAAGGCGGGTGAGCCTGGGATACCGCAAGGGTGTATCCCCCTGAGGTGCATTATTGCTTTCGCTCCAAAGAGATGATAGTCGATCTCTCTAATCAAGTTGAAACTCCAACCTTTACGAGACGTTATTCGATCTCTGAGCGATATTTGGCTTAGAGCGGTGACCGGTTCTTATTTTGATACAGCAAAAAAAATAAGCTTCTATACCCTGGAAACTTGTTAACTCAAGAAGCTTAGACAAGAAGAACAGTATGTGATTGTGTTTTTGAACTCACTTGTCACTCATTGGTTTCGATACTGCCTCTGAGCAAAGCCGGGCGATGTAGTATAAAAAATTCCAGTTCATTAGTTTTCATGCCAATTATATTTTTTATCGAGTTCATAATTGATTTATATGTTATCTTACGTAACATATAACATGCGCTTGCATTGAATCTCTTCAGCCTCTTCTGCCACTTGAATCCACTTTATAAGAGGTATCAATTGCAATGAAGCCTCGATAGGGACATGGTATTTCATTATTTCTTTTGTTATTGCAGACAGACGCTGCACATAACCTATTTCCTCGTCAAATGAATCAACAAAACGATGCACGGGTAGCAGTTTCACTGCAGAATATACTTACTGCACGAGTAGCTTCCTTGCGACTAGCTGGCTAAGTGAAGATGCACAGATTAATGGTTGATGAACAGGAGCACAGCAACACCTTTATGATGATTGCATGACGGATCCCTGCATACAGTCTTCCTTTACATCTCGTACTCTTTGGTACAGCCACTTCTAGAGCCTACTTTGAGTAGCATCCCACCTTAACTCGCCCAAGAAGTCATGAGGCCAACCCTCCGTGTAAAAACCCCATCTCATAATTGCTTTCAAGAACTGTCCGTAGGACCAATCGTCGAGTTATGGGTAATGGTTTTGCAAATGGATTACCCACCGAGTTACACTCTTTAGTAACATTTCCAATAATGTCCGATGCATAACATTCTGCTCGTTTCAACCAAAGTTTTTGGTAGGTTCTGTAATATAATAGTTTTACCTAATTCAACATAAATAACAATGATCTAGTTACAAGCAAATTGTATTGTTCAGGTTTGTAGGTAAGCAGTTCGTATCTGCAATTTTAGCAGTCAGCAGCTGCCCAGCAATTGGTTAGTTCAGTACCAACCATACAGCTGCGGTAGTACTGGTCATACAGCTGCGGTAGTACTGGCCATACAGTTGTGACAGTACTGGTCTTACAGCCGCTCGTTGTATTAGATCAAGAAGGCAGTATTCAACAGTTGAATAGTCTGTAGTTTAATTTTAGTGCATTACTGCTCAGAGGAATTTGTTGGTATGGCAGTTATTTTGCGAAATACAGTAGTAGCTACCCCTCACATCATATAATCATTACTAACAGAAGAGTAGGTGGGATCTCGATGCACAAACAGGTAGGGTAATTAGCTGTTCCTATTTTATAGGGTAACTATGTCAGGTTGATATTGTAAGGTTTGAGCAGTAATCAATATCAAGATTAATCCACTATACAATCATCAGGTCTAACATTTTCTTTGATAGTTTGATACTTTGTCCACTAGGTTAGTCATTGCAAGAGCAACACGAAACCATATTGCTCACGAAACATATCATTACCATGATAACGATCTAAAAATCACCTCGCATGTAAATCGACTTTTCGATTATTTTGACTGAAAATACGAGAAAGTATGGATGCACGAAGTGATGTCTGCCGAGACGGTCTAACGTATTGCGCACTCAAGGGCCCGGCACAGATGGCAGTTGTGCAGGCATCACCGTGGTCAGGCTTCCAGTCCAATACTACGCTTGTTGGGATGACCTTTTCCACTTAACGCAAATTCCATGTTTTCCAAATTGCATCGATTTCCATTCTGCAAAACTTTCCTAATGTACCTTTCTGTAGACGTGATACAGCGTTATACGATTAGAAAACTGCTCAAAATGGGTTATCAGTCAGTCTGGCTGTACTCCCTCGTACTGCCGGACTGGAGACCCCTTTCAAGCAGTTCTCCAGCATATTACGCTGTATCATGGCTACAAAAAAGTACACAGGTAAATCTATGCAGAAAGAAATCAATAGGCCCAAACAAAAGCATGCGCAACTTGCTAACAGAAGATTTAACCTCGCCGATTGCACGGGAGAGGAAGCATGCCCAGCGCAAAGACAGCATGGTACGCTGCGGCCTTTAAATAACGCTCAACACGACGCATTCATTTCACCCAAATTAAGGAAAACCACATCAGAAAATTGCTCAACTCAATACAACAAAAATCGTGACATGAAACTTGGAACAAAATCTCGTCGCATAGAGAGTTGGCATTTTTCATGTGGTGTGATCACGTTCCACGCCCTACGTGGCCACTGGAGCCTCACGGCATTCTCATGGGTAAATACTGTAGTGAATGTTCTTGTATAAATTCTGAATAGGTCTGATCATTTTATGTTGACTAATTTCAAACAAATAATCACCAACCCCTGCCAGTAGGATTACGAAAATGATTAGACATTGATTAGATCACAGTCTTAGTAACTAGCAGCGTTCGAGATTAGATTATAAATAGATTAGGTTAAGGGGTCCATCAACACCGGAGTTTTGACGTCTGCCTCAGTGACGTCCACCAGGGGCGGTCGGTAAACGCAGTCTTTCGATTCAGCTGCATATTCCATAACCTCACGGGCAGGCGGCAAACACTGATCCACGGGATCCGTGTTTCTAGCTACGGAGCATTCCTAGAACCCCCAACATCAGTTAGCCCGGTACTTGAACGTCATCAATCGACGTCCCAATCTTGGAAAACAAATTTTGGATGAGTAAATATTACCGTATCAAGAATACGACACAAGGTCGAGCAGGGTGGGTGTTTTTTAGAGAATCTTTTGATAACAATTCAAACGAGAAATTTAAATACGATTCGTTATCATTTGGCCCTACGCTCCCTTGTAATGACATGTTATCTATTGGCAATCATTCGGCCCTACGCTCCCTTTGTATGACATGTTATCTATTGGCAATCATTTGGCCCTACGCTCCCTTGAAATGACATGTTATCTACCGGCAATCATTTGGCCCTACGCTCCCTTGTAATGACATGTTATCTATCGGCAATCATTTGGCCCTACGCTCCCTTGTAATGACATGTTATCTACCGGCAATCATTTGGCCCTACGCTCCCTCGTAATGACATGT
>SDVV010008352.1:0-17246 GCA_016164225.1 Gammarus roeselii | reverse complement strand
TGGCCGTGGTTACTTTGGTTAAAGAGATGTTAGTTTAACCCTGTTTTGGACTCAGTTGAAGCTAATTTCATCAGATTTTGTATGTACTATACCGCTCATGTGCGCGTATTCACGGTTGATACCGGCATATGCCGGCATATGCTGGTAAAATTTAGGCATATACACGGTTTGATACCGGCTAATACCGGCATATGCTGGCATATGCTGGTATAATGTAGGCGTATCCCTGGTTTGATACCGGTATATGGCGACATATGCCGGCATATGCTGGTTTAATGTAAGCATATTCACGATTGATATCGGTATAATGTAGGCATTAACACACATCTTGTGCAAAAGGGTTACCATACACTGCCATATGGATTTATACCTACGAAACCTAACCTAACCTAACCCATAGAACAACATCCCTTGCTATTGGTACAAGATATATAATTTCAGCATTGTATGAATGTTATGCATTTTATCATATGCATCATGAATTTTGGATTTGATACAATTTTAAATCCCTATCACATGTTATTCACACCCATCAAAAACCAAACCTAACCTAACCTGACCTTATGTAAGGTACCTAATCTAACCTTATGTACGGTTTTCAGTCATTGATATATACATATCAACCCCCACACAGTTCTTTATAAAACTTGCACCTATATATTTTTTCTTCGCAGTCAATCTCGTCTCATATATGTTACCATAGAGGATAGATTACCTAACCTAACCTAACCTAGCCTTATGTACAGGTTTCAGTCATTGTTAAATACATATGTAAACCCCTCCACATGATGATTCATAAAACTTGTATCTAATTATTTCTACATCGTGGGTCAATATCGAGTCATATATGCTATCAGAGAAGATAGATTTTCAATCTAAGATAAATTGGATGTTACAAGCAATTCATATTTGTTTCCATCATCATACAAAAGGACACTTAATCTCATACTTGGTTTACCACATTTACATCACTATAGTTGATTTTTTTTTTCTTTCCTATAATTTTCATAATCTTCACGATGACTTCCTTTCAAATGTCTCCCTACTTCACTTGTTGATTTATGTTTATTCAATTTTTATTTATTTCTGGCAAACTTCACGGACCCCCATCATCCCATTACTTTCAAACAAACGACGTCTCAAGCTATACCCCACCCTTCCACAACAGAATCACAATCTTGACTGTGTATGATCTGATTGGACTCTGATTTATGTCTCAACATTCTGTCACACATGTACAGCATATACCTCGATATAGGTTTATGGGCAGCGTTGCACCCCATGAAACATATCCTCCTACCGACTTCGACAATTCGATGTTACGTCCGACCAACGCAATGTATCCAACTCATCGCTTAACCTATGAGTTT
Source organism: Gammarus roeselii (assembly GCA_016164225.1). Classification (NCBI taxonomy): domain Eukaryota; kingdom Metazoa; phylum Arthropoda; class Malacostraca; order Amphipoda; family Gammaridae; genus Gammarus; species Gammarus roeselii. Next base: position 15,876 of record SDVV010008352.1, on the reverse strand, counting down.
TACGATATTTTTAACAAATGATTTAGGATTTACATAGTTTTAATCATTTTTTACTAGTAATAATTACAGGTCGTGCTGACATCATCAATGACATCTAACTCGTTTTCTCGATCACAGCAGGGCTCATACAACCATCCATACAAATCATCCCGATGTTTCAGTTTCCTCTCGAAATCTATCATATAATCCAGTATATCTCTGTTGCGAATACCGAAGGCTGTTTCGTGCCCCTGAGTCCACAAATATAGTTCATCATCTTCTTGAACTTTAATTATTCGGATCTTCTCAAATTCAATGTCATTCTGTTCTCCGTCAATGAGGAATTCTTGCTTACGTTCCAGATTTCTTTTTGGTTCTTAGGAAGAATCCGTTCCCCAATATCTCAGCTTCATTACAGTCATGATGATTTTCCACTTGGATCATATCAATTTCGAGAGTTGCGTTCTTTTTGCCCATAAACTTTGGTACGAACGACTGTAACCCGTCTACATTAGTTGAACGTTATCTCCCACTCTTTTGATTTTTGTTATACTCATTCGGAGATAACTGGTGTTTTCAACACTAGTCATTATTTGCTCGATCCGACTCATATCATTTCGGAGATTTCTTCTTCCAAAACGCGTAAACTATTTTTTATCACTTGAACATTCATTGTTGTCTATATGAGGATGATCCGTCCCTCTCCGCTTGTTCTCCACGTAACACTGACTACAATCACGGCAGGCAGGCTGCTATTATAATGCGATTGCAGGCTTTTTTTGCAAATCATTAAGCCTATCATCGCTCGCATTGGACTTCAACTGAGTTTGTATGTACAGTAGCGAAAGAAAATTCGTTTATGATTAATCTATAACTGAAAAAACAAACTAGACTTTTCCCACGTGGAATTTGACTTTAAATGAAATTTCTTTCGTACTCTATTAGGTCATAGCTTCTCGATGGATAGTATCCATGATATTTCCGATGAGTTCAAATATTGAGCGGAAAGTGATCATTGAAGATTTCACTTAATCTCAAATCATAAACGAATTTTCTTTCGCTACTGTACATGTATATGAGTACAAAATATATATATAACATAATTTAAAATTAATTACCATAAAAAAAATAAATAAAAAAAAAACGCGACCCGGACAACGCCAAATCAATCTATGGATGTGATAACTTGACTACTAAGGAAAGATCCGGTGTCGATTTTTTTCGAATTTTATTGAAATTTCAAATTTTAAATTTGTAGTGAATTTTAAATTTTGTTATATATTTTATTTAACTCATATATATGTACACACGCTCGAATATACACATGCATGTTCGTACACAGCTCTATACACGTACATACATACATACATACATACATACATACTCAGTTGATGTCAAATGCGAGCGATGTTAGGCCTAATGATTTGCAAAAAAAGCCTGCAATCGCAATATAATAGCAGCCTGCCTGCCGAGATTGGAGTCAGTGTTACGTGCAGAACAAGAGGCGAGGGACGTATCATTCTCAAATAGACAACAATGAATGTTCAAGTGACAAAAATTAGTTTACGTGTTATGGGAGAAGAAATCTCAGAAGATGATATGAGTCGGATCGAACAAATGATGACTTGTGTTGAAAATACCAGTTATCTCAAATGGGAAAAACAAGTATCAAAAGAACGGGAGATAACATTCATGTATGGATGAAGGAAAAAAGAAGTCGGCTTTGGGTAACTAATGTAGACGGGTTACAGTCGTACGTAACAAAGTCCAAGGGAAATATGAACGCAACTCTCGAAATTGATATGGTCCGAGTGGAAAATCATTTCGACTGTAATGAAGCTGAGGTATTGGGAAACGGATTTTTCTTAGGAACCAAAGAAAATTTGGAACGTATGCAAGAATTCCTCATTGATGACGAACAGAATGAAATTGAATTCGAGCAGATTCGAATGATTAAGGTTCGAGAAGAAGGAGAACTACTTTTGTGGACTCAGGGGCACGGAATAGCCTCTGGTATTCGCGACAGAGATATACTGGATTAAATGATAGATTTCGAGAGGAAACTGAAACATCGTGATGATGGGTATGGATGGTTGTACGTGCCCTGCTGTGATCGAGAAAACGAGTTAGATGTCATTGATGATGTCAGCACGATCTGTAATTATTACTAATAAAAAACTAATATAAGTATGTAAATCCTAAATCATTTGTTTATTATATCCTAAAACTCTAAGGTCAAGCGATGAATTGCCTACATAGCGTTGGTCGGAGGTAAAATCGAATGGTCGAAGTCGGTAGGAGAATATGTTACAGGGAGTGCAACGCTGCCCATGAACCTATCTCAGGGTTAGTGCTGTATATGTGTGACATGATGTTGAGATGTAAATCAGGGTCCAATCAGATCATACACAGTTAAGATTGTGATTCTGTTATAGAAGGATGAGGAATAGCTTGAGACGTCATTTGTTTGAAAGTAATGGGGTGATGGGGGTCTGTAAATTTTGCCAGAAAGAAATAAAATTGAATAAATATATATCCACACGTAATGTATGAAGACATTTGAAACGAAGTCATCGTGAAGAGTATGAAAATTAAAGGAAAAAAAAGGCAACTCAACTACAATGAACTAAATGTGGTAGACCAAGTAAGATGAAGCGTCCGTTTGTATGATGATGGAAACAAATATGAATTACTTGTAACATTCAATCCCTATAAGATTGAAAATTTGTCCTCTCTGATAACATATATGACTCGAGTTTGACCCACGAAATAGGAATACTTAGGTGCAAGTTTTATGATTTATCGTGTGTAGAGGGGTTCATATGTATATAACAATGACTGAAACCCGTACCTAAGGCTAGGTTAGGGTTAGGTTAGGTAATCTATCCTCTCTGGTAACATATATAAGACGAGATTGACCGTGAAGTAGAAATAAATAGGTGCAAGTTTTATAAAGAACTGTGTAGAGAAGGGGTTCATATGTATATATCAATGACTAAAAATCGTACATAAGGTTAGGTTAGGTACCTTTCATATGGTCAGGTTAGGATAGGTTAGGTTTTTTGATGAGTGTGAATAACATGTGATAGTGATTTAGAAATGTATCAAATCAAAAAATCAAGAATCATATGAAAAAAAAGCCGGTATCAATCCGTGAATACGCCTACATTTTACCAGCATATGCCGGTATCAAACCGGGAATACGCGTACAAAAGCGTGATGTGTGTACGTGGTGTGTGGTAATGTAGAAAAAAGCCACGTAAATATTCCCTTTGTGGAAGGAGTTTGATATGTACAAAGCACAAAATAATGACTAAATATCATACATGACCATCAAACTAGAATATAAAAATATATTTATTGGTCAAATTGGTTAGGATGACTAGATCTTTTAACCTAATATTCCGTATAACTGATTCACATTAATAAACGTTGCAACAAATGAAGTGAATTTGTTCGTCTGGAGCCTACATGCTGAGTCTCATCTAGGCATGTAATGGAGGTATCTATAAAATTCTGGAACCAAATCATCTGCAAGAGGATATTTGTTGGATCAAAATTAGAGAAGTGTATTCAAACTGCTATTAATATGTTTAGTATACAGCCCTAGTGGAGAGGTTCATACATATCAATACATTACATTAACATCAAACTTGAATGAAACTACACAACTATTGGATACAATAGGCTAGATTAGGTATTAATGCATCTGGCAGTGTATGTTAACCTTTTTTGCATTTATTGATATTTGATCTATGTTGTCGGACATTGATATATACATCGCTAATTTTGTACCTTAGACATAGTTTATATCCTAGATCTTGTGGATTGCGGACCTTACAACGCAGATCTGTTAGAAAAATTGTTAGAGTGGATTTATTCAATATTCAATATGATAGACGAAAATGGTAGAAGCAACACATCCAACACTATAAAAAAACTTATTTTAACAGTAAAACCATACATAAAATTTGCTAACGCGTTAACACTCGTAACACTCACTGACATATGGGGTAGCTTTACAAAAAAACGTTTTGAACTCTACAGTCTACTAACCAGCGATCACCCAACATTACTTGAAATTAATCGATATTACTGGACTTGTAACAAGTAAAGTGAAAAATAATGTATATATGTGGGCACACCATCTGCTAAAGATTGGTAAAGCTACAGAGTCAAGTGGTAGATTTGATATGAATAAAGCTTAAATCAATGAAAAAATATCTAACATAAGTATCAAAACGGGAAAATACATACAATTCTTGGTAATATTATGTTAGGATGGGTAAGGCTTAGTGCCCCTCTACAATACAGACCAATAGTGGAAAACGCTTCAGTGGATCTGGCGAATACTCGAATAAGTTAGATATACTGAATTAGAACGTAATCTCACAACAAAGCCTGAATTGATCAATAACTTCTAAGTGTCTAAACTGCGATTGGATCACAAACATTAAATTATTGAAGAATTTTAACATCACCACTGTACATAAATCCGATAGAATAGGTCTCCAAGATGACAATGAACCCGACCCAAATCCAGTGTCGAGAGGTAAAACCTATCAATATTTTGGATCATTACATCCGATTAAGCTTATTTTATACCCAACATTCCATGAAATTAAGCGAATTTATATCAAATACAGATATATTCCTATTATAACCAATCGAAATATACACCAACGACTATATAATAGCAAAATAATATTCTCTACTCTACCCTAACCGACAATGATTAACTATTATATACGGTGTATCCTACCACACCCAGATGATAAATCCTACTCAATTATGGAAAGGTGAATAGTCAATCAATACACGATGTCGATGAACACTACAGATATTATAAAACTAGAAATAATCCTGCACTTTAACTCCTAAGGGGGTCTGGTTCATGAAAAACCATGTACTAACATAACAGTCATACCGAAAATATTTGACATTTTACACCGGGTTCATGTGAAGAATATTATTTTTACAACGATGCCTGTTCAAACCTCTAACAAAACTCCTAGACCTAACTGATGCTTTGCCTCTAGTAGTACAAATCCAAACCCACTGTGTCATAACAACAAACTCAACAATGCTTTACTAGGTCAATTCTCAGTAATCTGCCACTGATATATAAGAAATTTCAAAGGAAACATCCAGTCACGTGCAATACTTCAGACATACCTTGCTTCTGTTTAGTCCGTATCACTGAGCAACGTCGAGCAAAGTCACATCCTGGATATAACAAAGAATTTATACACAGGTATAGTGGTCAAGAATGGGGCTGACATGAGTCTCAATGAGTGTGGTCATAAAAAGCTAGCATTCTGTTCACTGATGACCTAAGTAAACCACTACATCGATGAGCAGCTTGTCGGATAACCTCTCCAACAAATACACGGAAGATATAACTGACCTCCACAAGAATTTTCAAAATCGCGTTGAACTTGGACGAAGTCCAAATGACCGCCAAATAGTGTAAACCACCTCTGCACCAGGACCCCTCATCCATCCAGTAAATAGTTTTCTAAAACGTTAAACTATTCACTTGCTAGCTTCAATAACGATATTCACAAAAATACAGTACGGACTTACACTTCTTAAACATACATTCCTATGATTATCGTGGAAAAAACATACAACAATAGTAAAATAACTATAAAAATAGCTAAATAAGATGCTCTACTCTGCTGTAACCGACAATCAAATTGTACTACACTAAGGGTATCAATCATAGTAAATCGGTCTATTTACACAAATAGGCAAAAACAGAACGAGGTTCTTGCCTAGGGGACTCTCTGACTCCTCCTTATGAATGAAGAATGGTCCTACAATAAACATACATATAATAACCTAACAGCAAGACCAAGTTTGGAACAAATGGGATCTTCTATATCCATGATAACCTCGTCAAACATTTTACCAAGATGTAAGAAAATACTTAAAACACTAAAAATAAACAACATGTAACTAAATTATACCTGAAATAATGTTTTACATTGCAGATACTCGCGTAATATATCCCAAAATTGTACATATAACCAGCAGAATGCATTGAAGATGGCGACTGTACAGAGAACGTACAAAACTCAGACACATACTAGAACTCTCGAGTTATAACAAAGCAAGAAGATTAATTCTCTACCATACACGAAACATACATTGGAAACGTGATTAACGAGAATGAACTGGCATGTAACCAAACAAAAAAGTAATGTGAAAACGGTACCAAGCCATACGAGTGACATAACTGAAACCCATAGAAAATGGTGTGAAATACTTCTTCACGTACGTACAAAATCTGATGAAATGAAGCTCATCTCTGCCCAAAACAGTAATAGATTAATTATAAAAGTAACTACGGTTTAATCGTAACAGAATGTCATATATACATATAAAAATAACAAAAAGCTGCAATAACCTACCAATTATGCCTGAAATAATGTGGAAGATGCAAACTTAAAATATCTTAAAATGCCTAAAACTGTATGCGATAACTATTCAAAATTCCTAAAACAATACAAATTCAACATATATCAACCTATCATTACTAGGTATACATAACACAATATATTAACTTACAATAAATCCTTATGTTCAGATACTCCCGCTGTTTGAAAACCGCGTCAGTGGAACTCTGATATAACTGTCTGAAATCTGGATAATGCAATATGGGGTAGATAGAATCTCGTAACGAAGATACAGCCTCCTAAGAAAAAATATACATTAACCTGCAAACTACCTGACAAATAATCCATACTATTCCTATAGATATTACATACACATGAAATAAATAGATTAAAAACACAGAACATTGCCTAAAATTCAATATCAGGTTGGTACATACAGGGTCGATAGCCCACTAAGGCTGCAAATTGAGTAATAAAACATGCTTACCACACTGATCCTACAAAAGAATATATAGTGACAAATGAACAAAAGCCGACAAAATATCCCAATCCTCCATCCGCTACGAATCCACCAACCAAGCATCGAATGAGTCAATTATACTCTAAGTGGTTCTTCTCTAGGAATGATTCAGTCATCCGTAATTTTGTATCTTTTTTCCTTCATCGGTAATCTCACAAAGAAACACGAATGAAGGAGTTACTGCAGAAGTAAGTAAAGCTTAGCGCAAGGGTACTGATTAATACAATCGGGTAAAATTAACAATAAACTAATTGAATCTATGCCACATGTAATTTGATCAATATCGAACCACGTAGAAAATTATATCGGGGTGGAAAAGTGTGGGCTTTTTAATCTATTATAATGCATACAGCTTATTATAAATAAAAGTTCATATAATTGAATGTTTGTCAATACCCCCAATAAAACATTCAGAGGACCCAGCATTGGGAATGCACAAATGCAATATGACATGCAATGAAGTTGCAAGACCACCCAAGCATTGAAATGCTAATACCCTTATTAAATATATAACCTGTTAACATGTATAAGCTATCCATCTGTCCGAAACTACTTCCTTCGCGTGGCCCCGCCTTCACCCGTTTGGCACCGCCCACTTTCGCTTGTGAATCAAAGGTTGCAGCATTGCCTCGCTGACCCCCATCCCTCCCCCTCCATAAGTAACTCTATAAACGCCTATCTAATTTCTTCACAGGGCATATTTGCTCCGGTATACACTACTTTCAGCGCATTCAGATCTGACAGTTTTCGGAAAAGCAATATTTGAACATCATCGGCATAAATTACAATTTTCGCTTGATTTTTTTATCATTTACAGTCGATGTCATTTACTAAAACCAGGAACAACAAAAGACCAAGTATCGTACCTACAGGACCCCAAAGGCAACTGTTTTCGAATTTGACGAAGTTGCGTTATCGAGTTTATTTGATTGTTGCCGATTCATCAGATAACTTTCAAACCGACTAGGGTCTATTCGAATGTTGCGGAGCTTGAAAAAATGAATTGTGCGACTAACACTGTCGAATGCTTTCGAAAAGTCTAGCAATATCAGCATAGATATCTGCCCCTTATCAAAGTTTTTGTACAGATCTTCAGTTCGTCTTCTCTTGACAATTTTTGCCGATAAGCATACTGGCAGTCAATGAACAGCTTGATTGATTCGAGGTAATCAATCAATTGGATATATATATATATAACTTTTTCTAGAATCTTGGATAGGACAGGCAGAAGACTGGTCGGTCGAAAGTTGGATGGTTCATTCTTGTCCCCAGATTCATGAATTGCTTTTATGATTGCATGCTTCCAGATCTCTGGAGCAATTTCCTTTGCAATGGAGGTGTTAATAACTGTGCTGATATAAGGCAAGATAACTATTAGACTGTCTTTCATATATTGTTGGGCTAAACCATCAATTCCTGTAGAATTTGAGTTCCTCGAGGCAAATACACATCGTTTTACTACGTGTTGTGATACTTGCTTTGATTTCCATTTGACGTTTGCTTCTTGGTCGCTGTCTCCATCGAAAGCTTTGGGACTCCATCTATCGGTTGCGTAGCTCTGTATTCCTTGATAAGCTTCCTGGGTTAACTCTTCAAAAACCTGTTCCCCAACTCCAGCGAAGTAGTTGTTAAACTTCACTGAAGCTGCTTGAGGATTCGGATAAGTAGGTGAGGTGATCTTTTTTTGTATGGAACAAATACTTTCCGTACTTTCCACATTTCTTTTTAATTGTTTTTTGGACTGTTCTAGTTCATCATGATGGTATTTAAATTTTGCCCTTCTGAGTTCTCGTATGATTCTTCTATTTTGAATGCGAAATAATTATACCTAAATGATGCTTCGTTTTCTCTGCGTTTGAGATATTTTTTAAGTGTATTTCCGTTTTGCAGTTTTTCTGTAATCCGTTTAACCGGCATGCTTTTCATTGTTTTAGTTTCCGTTGGCGACATAGCATTCAGACTTGTGAGAAGATTGTCTGTGAGTAATTGGGATTGCTCTGTGACGTTATTTGTGCTATGTATTGGTTTTATCATCTCGGCGTTTGCCACTAGTTGTGCTCTGAAATTATCCGCGGTGTAATTTCTTTTTGTGCGACAGGTTATTTTGTATAGTGGTTACTCGTTTTTTTATGTTAATGGTGCAGTTTATTTCGTGGTGGTCCGAGAAAGAATTGGGCTCCACGTCTGTGGTAACAATGGAAGAAGGATTGTTGTTTAGGAGCAGATCCAATACAGTTTGGGATTTGGGAGTCATTCATGTTGCACCTTTCATAAGCTGATGCAGCCCGAGTCAGTCAAAAATTGGTTGCATATTGTTGAATAACAATTTCAATTGATCATCATTGAAGTCTCTCAAAAAGTACAGCGTCTTTCCATCGCGGATAGCTTCTCGAAATCGTTCTCCGATGTATTGAAAAGACTGTACACTTGCTTAGGGTGGTCTGTAAAGAAAACCAACGATAAACGAGATATTTTTTCGTACCTGGATGTTCACCCACAGGTCATCAATTTCATTGCTGTCGTTAAGCATTACTCGGTAAGATGTATATTCTTCTCGCACATAAATCCCGGATCCACCTCCTTTCCTTTCTCTATATTTTCTATAAACATTGAAGTCGTCAATCTCGATAAAGGTATTGTTAATGTTAGATTCCAGCCAGGTTTCAGTCAGACATAGAATTTCAATTGAGTCCTCCTTCATCATCATTTTGATGTGATCCATCTCTGTTCCTAAGCTTTTAACGTTTAATTGTTTATCACGATGTTATCTAGGTTCTGATGGGTATTTATTGGCATGGTTGCTGAGGGGTGGTTGCTGTTCCCAGTTTGAACATTTTGTGCCTTTAGCTATTTGTTTTTACTTACAGACCAGTTGGTCTCACTTTTGGATGATTGCAAAGGAATCTCTTCATCGAATATGGATGTATCATTGCCGTTTCTCGAGGAAGAATAACTATTGGAACACTGCACATATGTTTCCGCATGCTTGTTGCGCTTCGCTGCAATGTTTTGTTGTTCGAAATGCGGCTTCAGAGGTTGAATTGGTGCATCACTACAATAGTGGTCCTCTTTCTTGACTACAAATATTGAGTATTGAGCAGGTTCTTCACTCTTAAGGTGGTTGGATTTAATACAGTTATTGTTACGACATCCGGGTTTGTTTCATCTGAGATTGTGATTTATATTGTGAATGCGTTGCTAAGAATTGCGGGGACTAGATCGCCGAAACTGCTATTGTACTCTTTGTTTCCAAAATACTTTTCTATCTCGGAGAAGAATCTATCATCTCTTCTATACTCAGTGAAGGCATCGTAATCTTCTATATAATTGAATGATTCCTCCATTGCTTTCGTTTTTTATCACCTCAAAGATGTTTTCATCGTTAAGTCCTGTTTGTTTTACTAAGGATCCTTTCACCGCGTGAATCATACAATGTCCGTGTGCTAGTGTTGGTTGTCTCTTTAGTCCTAAATAATTGAGAATGGTTTCGATGTTGATGTTCCGGGAAAAAAATTCCAAGTCTTCCGTCACCGGGACATTCATTCATTTATTTAGTTTATTGTTTCATGTGTCAGCAACGCCACACTCATTTAGATTTTTATTAGGCTCTTCAGTAACACTCTTACTGACTTTATCTAAGAATCAGGCTGCTAATTTTCGAGTAGCATTGATTGTATGTTTGGGATATTGTTGCTTTCGGTTTTGTTCTTTGTTATTGAGGGTGGGCTGGAGCAGGGGAGACCGAACAAAACCAAGGGAAAGAAATTTAGATCGATATTGAAGAGAGGCGTGGCTGAAGATGACTGAATCAAGACTAGTGGAAGGAATGGGTAGAGGAGGGATGAATACGGAAGGGATTAGCGGGATTGGTAGAGTTGGAGTTTGGGTTGAGGTTAGAGAATGGTAACGAACGTAGGAGCTAGAGAAAAATACGGATGAAAGGGGTAAAATATTGGAGGGATTGGCGGGATGGGCAATGTTTGAGTTTGGGCTGAGAGTAGGGAATGGTAGCGAAAGTGGGAGCTCAAGGAAGGAATGGGTGGAGGGGGGTAATGTATGGGAGGGCTCAACGGAATAGGTAGATTAGGAGTTCGGGCTGAGGTCAGGAATGGTAGCGGAAGTGGGAGCTCGAGGAAGGAATAGGTGGAGGGGGGTAATATATGGGAGGGATTAGCGGAATAGGTGAGTCGGAGTTTGGGCTGAGGTTAAGGAATGGTAGTGAAAGCAGGGAACTTGGGTTGTGCTGCAAGCATAATTCGACGAATTTGCGTGAGTAGTGTAGAGTGGAGTTGGAGGGTAGGAGAAGAATTGAGAAAGCGCTGATGGGATGCTATTGCTGCGACCGTGCTGAAAGAGCGTTGTATGGGAGCTGAGCGTGTTGGGATGGAAAAAGAGTAACTGATTAGTGATTTTTAGTTTGAGTTTTAGTTTGGGGGTCACGAGAAGGCGCTAGGATGTGAGTTGTCTGCGAGTAGATGTCCTTTGCTGACGTGTGATTTGGTGATGATACGAGATGGTGGTCATATGATGAAGGGAGGTAGAGGAAGGGAGAAGGCCAGTGTAATAATTGCTTGCTTCTGACACTTTTATGGTATTAAGATGGTAATACTTCAACCCTCTGATGAATGTAACGTGCTACCGTGTTGAAGAATTTGACAATTTCACTATTGTTTAAACAAGCATTCTCCGAATGAAACAATCGTTCGTTGGGAGCACCAGTCGATTTGTCTCTTATTTTTCCTGTTGGGATAACTTTGCGCCTCGAGGAGTGGCATAGACACATGAAACGACGCCTCTGCTCCAATGTTTTCAGATTGACGGGTTCTGCCATGTGCCATGTACATCTCAGCATTTTGGTTTTTCGTTAAAATTGCGATGGTTATTTTGACTACTATTTCACTTTCGACGTAGTCAGTGAGCAGAATAATGTAATTTTTGAATGGAATTGCGCTTACAATGATATTAGACTGAGCCTCAAAATCGGTAATTTTTGTTTTCAAAAGAGACTCTATCTGAAAGGTCGGAAAGTTAGCCCATTTGTCCTGAGGATATCGCAAATGAGTATTGTCTCAGGGGTCCTGGTATTTTCTGTTGACCCGGTGCTGGTGCCTGATGCTTTTTAATGAGCTGTTGCAGATTTTTCTGTTGAGGTGACGATTAAAGGATCCGTATCTGACGGGGAAGTGGAGATTATGGACCCGATTCCAGAGATACAAGAAGTGGGAGATGGAGAGTTCAGCAACGCTGGGTGAGTAGCTGTTGCGGATTTCTCTGTTGAGGTGACGATTAGAGGCTCTGTATCGGACGGGGAAGTGGGGATTATGGACTCAGTTTCAGTGGTAATAGAAGTGGGAGATGGAGAGTTCAGCAGCGTTGGGTGAGTATCTATCATCAAATGAGATATCCTGTGGGAGAGGATAGGCTTCTCCCTACCACGTTTTGGGGCATGTGCGCTGGTCACCAGAGTGGTTGGGCAGTGCGTCAGCTCTATGTTTATAGGCTGGCTGTTTTTGGTGCATTTTTGACTTTTGCATGACATGCAGTCCCTGTTATTCTTGGCACATGCGCATTTGCCGCACGTTCTACTGTAACACATGCAGCAGGATGTACTTCTGTTGGCGGTGTGGCTATGGAGATACATTGTCTTTAATTCAAGGGTAAATATCAGTGAAGTGGACTATTCAGATGGTCTGTTGTTGGAGGGGCTTAGAGAGCGTCCTACTAGCTAGTTATTTTAGGGCACCGCGTTAAGAGGAGGACCCACGACCTTATATTGGGCAAGACCAAGTAGATGGCTAGCGATGATGAGAAGGTGAAAATGTGATCACGTATTGATCACATTTTCAGCTTCGTGTTCTATAACAAATATTCGCTACATCCACTCCAATATTTTACGATGGATCTGTGATGTTATGACCGCAGTCAACAAATTCTGGAATATAAATCACGCCCAAAGTAATTAATTAGGGATTTTTATATTAATAAACGACAACATTGACAAAAATAAATCAATGAATCTCAGACATACCATGTATCAGTTTAGTACATCGTCTAAGAACAGCTTCGAGCAAAGTCATATTCAGAACATGACCATGAATGCATACAAAGTTACAGCTGTCAAGAATGGACCAGCGCTACAAAGACCAGCAGCATGTCACATAACATCTCTGGAAAACCCATGGAACTTGGGGCTGATATCCACATGAACTTACAAATTCACGTTGAACTTGGACTTAGTCCAAATGACCACCAAAGAGTGTAAAACCGTCTCTACACCAGGACATACCCATCCAGTAAATCGTCTTATAAAACGTTAAACTACACACTTGCTAGGGTTCAATGACAAAAAATCCACATAAATGCAGTGCGGATTTACACCTCATGAACATATATTCCGATGATTGCCATTGAAAAAATCACGCAATAATAACATTAGGAAAATAATCTGAGTAATTATCTACTCTGTCGTACGCCAGATTGAAAAAATGTAATATCCGAGGGTATCCATCATAGTAAAACAGTCTGCTTTTACAAATAAACATAAGCGCAACGAGCTTCTGCCTAGGGGACTCCTCTAACTCCTCCTAAACATTGAAGTATGACGTTATTCCTACAATAAATATACAATAAACCAACGACAGGACCAAGCTTGTAACAAATCGAATCACCTGTAGCTGTATTTTTCCACGTCAGTCTTCGTGAAAGGACGTAAAAGATATATAAAAATTCTAAAATGAATCAACATCCAACTAAATTGTACCTGAAATAATGTTTTACATTGCAGATAAAAGCGTGATATATCCTAATATTCCGGCATTCTATTGTAGCCGTGCGGCTAACAGATGATGTATCCTGATGACAGTACAAAGTTTCCATTCCGCTTTTTGTATCGAAATTCTATTATATTTCTCCTTGTACAATGAATAATTGAACAACTCTGATTAACTAAAATTTGCGGTTCAAATCCTCGTAAATTTTATTACTTGAATTTAATCAATTTGTGATATCGTTTTCAGGTTCTGGAATTTGACAGTGTCTTTACCTTGTTACTGGCTGTGAAATTGATTTCATCAGAAGTTCAAATAGTTGTCTGCATTGACAGTTTTTGACTTGCCTTAGTGCCAGCGAGTCATGGTGAGTGTACTACCATGAGTGATTAGCGTGGGGCTCTTGCTGATCAGCGGGCCATGGTGAGTGTACTATTATGAATCATTAGCTGATCGGGAATGTGCAGTTAGGAATTTGCTCATGTTTAAGTTCATTCGTCACAAAAATTGTTTCCTACCTTAGGGATTCTGTATTTGGCGGCGTCGAATATTGAATTAGTAAATTTATTCCCTTATACAATAATCGATTTTTTTCTTTGATTTACATTCACAGTTAATGTACTGGAACATTTATTCGGCGAAGCATCGGTTATCTAGATGTTACTTGCTATTAAATTGGTGTAATATACTATCCTTAGTAACTGTTCAGTTACCAGTGTGAATTCATTTATCGAGTTTATTTGCTATAGACTACTGTTGTTTGTTTGTTTTCTCGCGTTCTCTTATAACTACACAGATTAGATTCTTTCACATCGCTCCCTTTGTTACCCTTCTTAATTATGAACCGTGTTAATTTTGAAGACTTCAGGCTTCCTTCCAAGATCACATTTGTAGTTATTCATTTTGTTCAATAGTGTTACTGTATTTCCGTTCTTAACAGCGAAAACAGCCATCTGTCTGCGCAAACCAGCCTATGCCATCTGTGTGTGCGAGCCAGCCTATGCTTCCTACTTATAGATTAATTCAGCAACCAACTTCCTCATTCAGATCCATGTTAATGAAACTAATTTCAGCAAAGTTATTTAATGTACACTCTCGACACGATATTTTTTAAATAACTTCTGGCAATACCTTGAATTTAAGATACCTTGCATTTACCTCTGCCAATACCTTGCATTAAAGATGGAAACTCTACAGAGAACATAAAACACTTTAGGAAACATACAAAAACGCTCGAATTATATTGAAAAAAAACGAATGATGTGATAACCGACCAATTGTACCTGAAATATTGTGTTACATGGTAAATGCAAACCAAAAATATCCAAAAAATTCCTATAACTGTAAGAAAAAAGCATTCAAAATTCAGAAAACAATACAATACATCATTATCATGTATACATAACACAATATCATGACTCACAATATATCCATATTGTTTACGTGTGCTCCAGCTACTCTCGCTGAGGGGGCCACCGACCGATAGCAACCATACAAAGAAACGTGAAAAGACTACTCGAACAGTCTACGTACGCTTGATAACGGTCCATTTGGAAGATACGGATACATGGTGTCACCAAGATGTCAGGTTCAAAACTGGATAGTGCGTTATGGGTAGATAGAATCTCGTAGAATAGATGCTTCATCAACCCAAAAAACAAACATCAACCCACTAACTGTCAAACTGTCAAACCATATTCTCCCTATACATATTGTATACATATGAAATAAACTGATGGAAAACACAGAACGTTGCTCAAATCCAACTATCAGGCTGGTACCAAGCAGGGCCGAACGCACGCAAAGGCTGCAAAGCAAGTTATAAAACATTTATACCAAACTACTCCTACAAACAATATATACATAACAGAGATGAACCAAAAAAATATATATATACTAATCCAACCGATAAGAATCCCACCTAGCCGCCACCGATGAGTCAATTCTACGCTAATTAGATAAGATATAAATATTATATGCATAGAAAAATACATAGAATTATAATCCATACATACATGATGATACTGACACTCAAAACACAGAAATAATGGCAAATAAACCATGGAAAACCCGATATAATATAAAACAGATAAGTGCAGACTCACCTGACGAAAACTCCAGAGGCGAACTGAACTTTTTGCCTGGAGGGTCCCTACACCCCCCATTCAACAATGAGATATAAGAATATTCCTACCAGCAATGAAAAAAT
>SDVV010008351.1:0-17246 GCA_016164225.1 Gammarus roeselii | reverse complement strand
ATATATAAACCATTCGGATTTAGGACGTTGAATGCATTGCAGTCTGTTTTCCCCTACAGTTCACCTCCACTCTTATTATGTCAACCCACCCTTCCCTCGCAATACCCTTTCATTAGCCCTGTCGCTGGCCACACCAATACCAAAGTGACATATTACTCACCAATGATGTCAGTCTCTAGCACATGGTATTGAACTTGCCGGGTAGTTCTAGAGATATACAGTAAGTACCTCACCCAATAAAAACCTTGCAACACCGTCCATCGATGCTTAGTCAAGCTGTGCTAGTGGAGTAAGGGGCGGGGCGTGCCTGTCCGGCCTCCTGCCGCTGGAAGTGAAGAGCTCTTAGATAATGTTTGAGAGCTGTTTGAAGAAGATAAAGAGACGTATGACGAAGGTGAAGAGCTGTTATACATAGGAGAGCTGTCCGAAAAGGTGAAGAGCTGTTAAAAGAAGGCGAAGTGCTTTTGATTAGAAAGTGAAGGGACATTAGAGGAATGGGAGTATATATTGAAGGAAGGTAAAAAGCTGTTAAAGGAAGGTGAAAAGCTGTCTGCTGGAAGTGAAGAGCTGTTAAAAGTGAAGGAGAAGAGCTGTTAGGCCATAGAAAAAGCCTGATAGAGCGGGTAAAGGGGCTTAGAGGAAAGTGAAGAGCTTTCAGTTGATGTTGAAGAGCTGTTAGAGGAAGGTGAAGAGCTGTTGAAAGAGGTTGGGGAAGAGGCCTCGTTGCGGGGAGTTCGCGCATGAGAATATGCCATAAGCGTAACACAATAGGGGCGTGAAAGGGCCATTGTACTGCCTCATCGACCATAATTTGTTGATCGATGGTTGTGTTCAACTATACACATGCTAATTTGTATCCATTACAATTCGACCAATTAACAAAAATATTCCCCAATACGTATTGCTCCTGGTTCAGCCTTCAGATCATAATAATGATCTCCGATATACTGAAACTGACACTCCATCAACGCATGAAGAAACAGAAGTAGCTGCAATATGTTTTATTAAAGTTCTATATACATCCGTACTAATATCAATTGTCCAGTAGAGCCAGTATCTGCAATATGTTTTGGCTCCAGCAAATCGAGAAGGAACCTCAGAGCAGGAGTGAAAAAGGAAGAAGAATATTCCAGTTATGAAAAGATTGAAGTCAATCACTCTAAGCCCTTCGCAATTAAAGAAATGGTTTGATGGTCGTCAATACAATCCTCACTACAATCAAAAGTAGACAGAACTGAGTCGCTCGACAAGGTCTCAGTCTCAACTGTTGTGCCTCGTACCCACGTGTTCGGTGACGTGCGCGCACTGCGGTAGACTCGTCGTACAAGGCAGGACAACCACCGTCGAATGATTGAGCACATAATTGCGGGCGATAGACTCGTCTTACAAGGCAGGACACCGACCATCGAATAAATGAGCACATGTTTGCGGGCGATAGACTCGTCGTACAAGGCAGGACAACCACCGTCGAATAAATGAGCGCACGTTTGCGGGCGGTAGACTCGTCTTACAAGGCAGGACACCGACCGTCGAATAAATGAGCACATGTTTGCGGGCGATAGACTTGTCGTACAATGCAGGACAACCACCGTTGAATAAACGAGCACATGTTTGCGGGCGATAGACTTGTCGTACAATGCAGGACAACCACCGTTGAATAAACGAGCACATGTTTGCGGGCGGTAGACTCGTCTTACAAGGCAGGACACCGACCGTCGAATGAATGAGCACATGTTTGCGGGCGATGAACTCGTCGTACACGGCAGGACACCGACTGTCGAATAATTGAGCACATGTTTGCGGTTTCAATGAACCGACCGTCGAATAAATGAGCACATGTTTGCGGTTTCAATAAACCGACCGTCGAATAAATGAGCACATGTTTGCGGTCTCAATGAACCGATCGTCGAATAAATGAGCACATGTTTGCGGTCTCAATGAACCGATCGTCGAATAATTGAGCACATGTTTGCGGTCTCAATAAACCGACCGTCGAATAAATGAGCACATGTTTGCGGTCTCAATAAACCGACCGTCGAATAAATGAGCACATGTTTGCGGTCTCAATGAACCGACCGTCGAATAAATGAGCACATGTTTGCGGTCTTCTTTTAGAGTTTGTGGCTTGACCTGAGGCGTTTGCAATTATTTCTTCGGAGCACAGATTGAAGTTGAAATTATGTTTACATTGCAAATACTTCTAGTCCGAGCGAATGAACGGTTCAATTCGGTCAGGATTACTTTGACCTAATGATTACTTTGATCTAATGATTACTTTGACCTAATTCCTTACACTGTTAATCGTTAATATTGATCGTCGGGACCCACATTTAGACCGACCCCAATTCAATACATCAATTTTTGATTTATGAGTGAAAAGGACGTAATTTATTTGTAGACAGAATTGAAACATTGCACGATTAGACTGAGTGCCCATAATTACATTGTTAATGTAAATAGCACAGCGAAGGGAAGTTCCTATCTTCGCAAAATATGCAGATAAAGATGACAAAAAATTGCACTCTCTCAGCCCCACTTCACAGTTGGTGGTTGTTAATCAGACCAATCTAAGCATACACATGTGTTGTCAGAATCCATTCATAGTGAGTGAGATTTCCCCAACCAGCAGTCCGAAACCCTCGTTTAACACACCAACGTCCACGTTTAGGCCTAAACCTACAGTATTATGCTATTATAAGGCCTACATCTACAGTATTACTCCATTATAAGGCCTAAAACAACAGGATTACGCTAATATAAGGCCTAGACCTTCAGTATTACGCTATTATAAGGCCTAAACCTACAGTATTACTCTATAATACGGCCTAAAATAACAGAATTACGCTAATATAAGGCCCAGACATACAGTATCACGCTATTATAAGGCCTAAGGCTACAGTATTACGCTATTATAAGGCCTACGCCTACAGTATTACGCTAATATAAGGCCTCAAACAACAGTATTACGCTAATATAAGGCCTAGACCTACAGTATTATGCTTATATAAGGCCTAAACCTACAGTATTACGCTATATAAGGCCTACACCCACAGTATTACGATATTATAAGGCATAACACAACCGTATAACGCTAATCTAAGGCCTGGACCTACAGTATTACGCTATTATAAGGCCTAAATCTACAATATTACGATATTACAAGGCCTACGCCTACAGTATTACGCTATTATAAGGCCTAAAACAACAGTATTACGCTATTATATGGCCTAAGACTACAGTATTACGCTATTAGAAGGCCTGAGCCTACAGTGTTACGCTATTATAAGGCCAAAACCTATTGTATTACGCTATTATAAGGCCTACACCTACAGTATTACGCTATTGGAGGCCTAAACCTACAGTATTACGCTATTATAAGACCTACACCTACAGTATTTTGCTTTTATGAGGCCTAAGCCTACAGTATTACGCTATTGTCAGGCCTAAGCCTACAGTATTATGCTATTATGAGGCCTAAGCCTACAGTATTACGCTATTATAATGCATAAACCTACAGTATTACGCTAATATAAGGCCTACACTTACAGTATTACGCTATTATAAGGCCTAAGCCTACAGTTTTACGCTACTATAAGGCCTAAGCCTACAGTATTACGCTATTAAATGCTTTCTTACCCCGAAGCTCTTCGCGATGACTGCGCACTCATGACGAAAAACTGCTATTACAATTCGTGTGTTGAGTAGGCCTAAAAACCAGCCTAGAACTATGAAAAAAGCAGCTCGTCGCAACTTTATTGTCTTAGACATCAATTCAATCTTGCAAACAAGCCCACGGCAGACCAAATGGGTATAAGGCTCGATTAGCAAAATTACACAGAGCTCAAATAATGACACCACATCTGTCAACAAATTGTTCATTTCTTGTTCCTGTTCGGCCGTCTAGAGTGGCATTGATAATAGGGATCGACGATGAAAAAACTGAAAAGACACTGTATGGTGTCCGAAAGTGCCTCTATTATTTGTTTTGAATTAAGAATACTGCCAATTTTTTTTAGCCCACATGAAGTATTGCTACGACATGTTGCGATGTGATACAGCCCTGCAATTCAAAGCACCTGCTTTTTTATGGACAAAGAGAAACAGGGTTTCAAATGGCACCCAAGTAAGGCCGGCTCCTAATCAAGGCAGTGGAGTCGTTAGGCTTCAAGATGATTGGCTCGTTAAACTGGTTCAAAGGGAAATGACCGTCTGTTAAAAATGGTATAGGAGGCCACGAGCAATGCTAAATTATGTTACGACGATACGATGGTAACAATTTTCAGGAGAGAGTGCTCATTTTAATTACAGGACACTTTGCAGAAGTTCTTAGTGTCATCAAGTCTTAATCTCGGGTAATTGACTGTCAAGTATTTTGATGTTCTTGGAAGCTGGACAGTACAGATGGTTTTCACGGGCACGAGGCTGTTATCAATGAAATTATTTACGTGACTTTTAAGCATCACTAAGGTAACAAATCAAGTTTTTCGTTAACAACTCAAATAAGTTCTTCAAATACAATACTATTAAATGCTTTCAGGATGAGATAGTATCGTGTAAACAACACTTTGCATGGGGTAGTATCCAGTTACCAACGCTCTGCATTTCAAGTATACTCTTTCATTGTTTTCCTAACAGACAAAGTTCACAATCAACAAATGCAGGCGAGATTTTTTAAGCGCTGCTCAATTTCATTATTAAACCTGTTGAGACGAACACTCAGACACGGCACACCTGTAGTTCATAATTACTACTGTGCGTTCTCTCAGTTTACCGTTCTCCTTGAATCAGTCTACCGTTCGCTCTGTATCGTTTTACCATTTTCTCTGTATTAGTTTACCGTATTTTCTGTATCAGTTTATCTCTCTCTCTGTATCAGCTTACCGCTCTCTCTGTGTCAGTCTGCCGTTTTCTCTGTATCAGTTTACCGTTCTCTCTGTATCGTTTTACCGTTTTCTCTGCATTAGTTTACCGTTATCTCTGTATCAGTTTATCTTTCTCTCTGTATCAGCGTACCGTTCTCTCTGTGTCAGTCTGCCGTTTTCTCTTTATCAGTGTACCATTCTCTCTGTATCGGTCTAACGTTCTCTCTTTATCAGTTTACCGTTCTCTCTGTATCAGTCTACCGTTCTCTCTTTATCAGTTTACCGTTCTCTCTGTATCAGTATGCCGTTAACTCTGAATCAGTTTACCGTTCTCTCTGCATCAGTCTACCGTTCTCTCTGTATCAGTTTACCGTTCTCTCTGTATCAGTTTCCCGTTCTCTCTGTATCAGTTTACCGTTCTCTCTGTATCAGTCAACCGTTCAATCACGGCAGGTGTCCCTACTTTACGATGCCATGACGTCACTGGTGCCCATCTCCCTTTTCCTGGTGGGCCTGATCGAGGCGACATCATGCGCTGTCCTCGGGACATTAACATCGGTGAGTAATTTTTGTATATGTTATATTGTGGTTCAATTAATTAATTAAGATTCGTATATCCAATATTTTTTTCGGCGTTCAGGCTAATGAATTTTATGTACAACATATGAAATGCAATAGAGTTGCTCGATCTGTCTATCAAGCGTCGACCAATCGTCAGTCAATCATTGACCAATTGTCAACCAATCGTCAGTCAATCATCGGCCAATCCTCAGCAAATTGTCAGTCAATCGTCGGCCAATCGTCAGTCAATTGTCAGTCAATCGTCGGCCTATCGTCAGCCAATTGTCATTCAATCATCGGTCAATCGTCGGCCAATTGTCGGCCAATCGTCAGTCAATAATCGGACAGTCGTCAGCTAATCCTTGGCCAAATGCCGGCCAATCATCAGTCAATCGTCGGGAATCGTTGGTCAATCGTCAGTCAATCTTTGGTCAATCGTTGGCCAATCGTCGGTCGCTGATCAACCAGCCTTAACACATGTCTGATACGGAGGGTCTTGAGCAAACTATTTGCTCATGATATTGTTAAAAATGTGCCCTAACGAAAAAAGGTTCAAATTCCCTTTCAAACGACCTGGTGTTGAGGATACTGATGGAGCAGATCGTGTGATCACGTGATGATTAAATAGTCATATAAGGACATATTCTCCATACAGTTAAGCTAGCCTGCTTTATGCCCGAATAATAGTGGTCATACAGTTGAGACCCACAAGCCACAATATATCTTATTATGGTACTGAGTTCAACGAGTAGTTCAGCAATTAGGCCTCACGCACCGCTTATCAGAGACCATCTTGATTAGGTCTCATGCACCGCTTATCAGAGACCATCTTGATTAGACCTCATGCACCGCTTATCAGAGACCATCTTGATTAGGCCGCATGAACCGCTTATCAGTTTGGATGAGACTCTACAGGTAGGATCCAAACGAACAAATTTCAAACGAACAAATTCCAAACGAACAAATTTCACGCGATGTTAAGTTCAAATATCTAGTCATCCTAACCATATTAACCAATAACTATTTATTTTCATACAAGTTTGATGGTTATGTACAATATTAAGTAATTATTTTGTGTGATATACATATAAAATCACTCCACATAGTTATACTTTTTACTTTTTTTTGATATCACACACCATGTACACAAATGAACACTTCTGTACTCATTTACAGGGTTGTTAGCCTCACTGTGTAGGCACATACACACATTTGTATGCATGCAAAACGTCGATTAACATCTGTAGAATTTTAACTCTGATCTATAATATTTTCCATTAGAAATAAGTTCCTTGCTTTTGTTACAAGATATCAAATATGGACCAGCTTCATGTCATGTTATGTGAAAAGAACTAATCATCTTAACCTAACCTTTTCTAACCAAGAATGATATATTATCGATCATCTTTTCGTGCATACATATGTTATTTTCTCATCGATTTATGATATATGCATATCCATCCTCTCCACTTCGCTCTACATTTTGATCTATCCTATGCAGTTTTGATTCACACTTACAATTTTGATCTAGCAAATTTCATCCATTTTCATATGCAAATTACATCGTTTGTTTTGATTGTTATACCTTTCTTCATATGAATCTTGATTTTACATGTTATTCACACTCATCAAAACCTAACCTAACCTAACTGTATGTATGGTAGTCAGTCATTGCTATATACATATGAAGCCCTCCAAATGACTCTAAATATCACTTCAACATATATGCTATTTACTTCGTTGTCACTCTCATCCCATATTAGTTACCAGAGAGGACCCATTTTCAAACTTAAATGGTTTGAATGTTACAGGTAATTCATATTATTTTATATTTTGACACAATTCTACATCACTTTAACATGTTATTGACCTCCATCATAACCTAAACTAACCTTATGTATGGTGATCAGTCATTGTTTACTTCAATATCTCCACTTGACTCTACATCCTTTGACAAATTGCATCTCTGATTTTAATTTTTCTTTTTTATAATTTTCATATTCTTGACGATGACTTCATTTCAAGATCTGATCGGACTCTGATTTATATCATACCAATCTGTAACACATCTAGATCATTTACCCCGAGATAGGCTTCTGGCATCATTTCACTCCTTGAAACATATTCTTCTACTGATTTCAACAATTCGATGTTACCTCCGACTGACACGATGTTCGCAATTCATTACTTAACCTTCGAGTTTAGGATAATATAAACATTTCATTGAGGACATCCATAGTTTTTATCAGTATTTATTGCCATTATTTACAGACCTAACTGGCATCATCAATGACATCTACTTGTTTTTTGATTTTAGACAGCATTGTTCGTCATCCAACCGTACTTACCATCACTATATTTCAGTAGACTCTTAAAATCCTTCATATACTCTATCATATCATCGATGCGAATACCGAGTCGACAAAGACAAGTCGGCCTATTGAAGTGATAACTTGGCTATTTTAGTAAGGTGTTATCCCTCGAAAATTTGAATTTTATTGAAATTTTGAATTTTAAATTTGTGTTATACATTTTCTAACTCATGTAACACGTACATAGGCTTGAATATACACATTCGCATACGTACACAGCCCTATACACATACACAATTGATGACTTAGGCTAGTGTTGTTAGGCTAAATGTTGTGCGACAAACCACATGAAATCAACTTATAATAGCTAGCTGGATAAAGGAGAATGGAGTCAGTGATACGTTGAAATCAAGCGGATACACACGTTTCGTCATAGAATGAACAAAAATGAACATTTATATCTCAAAATTTTGTGTACAAGTGCTGGAAGAAGAATTCTCCGAAGATGATATGTGTCTGATCGAATAAATATTGACTAGTGTTGAAAATTACTGTTATCTCAGAATGGAAAAACAAGAATCAAAAGACTGGGAGATATCATTCATATATGGATGCAAGAAAAAGAAAGTCTGCCTTGGGTAACTAATGTGGGCACGTTACATTCGTATGTAATTAAGTATAGGGGGAATAAGAAAAGCAAATCTCGAAATTGAAATGATCCAAGTGGAAAATCATCATCATGATTGTAATAAAGCTGAGGTAGTGGACAACAAATTATACCTAAGAGCATAAGAAAAACTGGATCGCATGCAAAATTTCTCAATGATGAAGCTCAGAATGACTTTGAATTGGAGAAGATTCGAATAATTTAGGTTCAAGAAGAAGAAGAAATATATTTGTGGACACACGGGAACGGACAGACTTCGGTATTCGCATCAAAGATATGATGGAGTATATGAAGGATTTTGAGACAATACTGCAATATAGTGATGGTAAGTGCGATTGGATGACGAACAATGCTGTTTAAAATAAAATAAAAACAGGTAGATGTTATTGATGATGCCAGTAAGGTCTGTAAATAATGCCAATAAATACTAATAAAAACTATGTATGTCCTCAATGAAAGTTTTATATTATCCTAAACTCGAAGGTTAAGTAATAAATTGCGAACATCGTGTCAGTCGGAGGTAACATTGAATTGTTGAAATCAGTAGACGAATATGTTTCAAGGCGTGAAATGATACCAGAAACCTATCGCGAGGTAAATGATCTAGATGTGTTACAGAGTCCGATCAGATCTTGTAACGAAGTCTTCGTCATGAATATGAAAATAAAAGGAAAGAAAAATTAAAATCAGAGATGCAATTTGTCAAAGGATGTAGAGTCAAGTGGAGATATTGAAGTAAATTAAGAAAAACATGGTGTGAGACTATGTGTCCGTTTGTATGAAACTGGATACAAATCTGAAATACTTGTAGCATTCAATCCATCCAAGTTTGAGAATGTGGCCTCTCTGGTAACTAATATGGGTTGAGAGTGACAACGAAATAAATAACATGTATGTTAAAGTGATATTTAGAGTCGTCTGGAGGGGTTCATATGTATACATTAATGACTGATTATCCATACATAAGGTTAGGCTAGGTTATGATGGAGGTCAATAACATGTTAAAGTGATGTAGAATTGTGTCAAAATCAAAAAATAATATGAATTACCCGTAACATCCAAACCATCTAAGTTTGAAAATGGGTCCTCTCTGCTAACTGATATGGGATGATAGTGACAACGAAATAAATAGCATATATGTTAAAGTGATATTTAGAGTCGTTTGGAGGGCTTCATATGTATATAGCAATGACTGACTACCATACATAGAGTAAGGTTAGGTTAGGTTCTGATGAGTGTGAATACCATGTAAAATCAAGATTCATATGAAAAAAGGTAAAGCAATCAACACAAACGATGTAATTTGCAAATGAAAATGGACGAAATTTGCTAGATTAAAATTGTAAGTGTGAATCGAAACTGCATAGGATAGATCAAAATGTTGAGCGAAGTGGAGAGAATGGATGTGAATATATCATATATAAATGAAAAAATAACATATGTATGCACGAAAAGATGATCGTTAATATATCATTCTTGGTTAGAAAAGGTTAGGTTAAGATAATTAGTCCTTTTCACATAACATGACGTGAAGCTGGTCCACATTAAATATCTTGTAACAAAAAAACAAGGAACTTTTTCTAATGGAAAAAATCATATATCAGAGTTAAAATGCTACAGATGTTAATCGACGTTTCACATGCATACAAATGTGTGTATGTGCCTACACAGTGAGGCTAACAACCCTGTAAATGCGTACAGAAGTGTTCATGTGTGTACATGGTGTGTGATATTAAAAAAACGTAAAAAGTATATCTATGTGGAGTGATTTGATATGTATATCGCACAAAATAATTACTAAATATCGTACATAATCATCAGACTTGAATGAAAATAAATAATTATTGGTTAAGATGGTTAGGAAGACTAGATATATGAACTTAACATAGCGTGAAACTGTTCCACATTAAAAGAAGTGTAACAAATTTAAGTGAATCTGTTCGTTTAGATCCTACCTGTTGAGTCTCATCTAAATATGTAACAGAGATATCGATAAAATTCTTTATTCTAAACATCTGCAAAATGATATTTGCTGAATTAAATAGGAGAAATGTATTCAAACTGATTTTGATATGATAAATATACAGCCCAAATGGAGAGGTTCATACATATCAATATCATACATAAGCATCAAACTTGAATAAAAATACATAACTATTGATTAGGATGACTGTTAGGTTAGGTTGTCTATGTATTAATGTATTAGGCAGTGTATGGTAACTCTTTTTGCATTCCTTGATATTTGATCTATGTTGCCGTACATTGATATATATTTCGCTAATTATGTACCTTGGACATGTATTATATCCTAGATCTTGTTGACTGCGGACCTTACATCACAGATCTGTAGTAAATATGTTAGAGTGGACTTACTCAATATTCGCTATAAAAGACGCAAATGGTAGGAACAACCCGTTCAACCCTACGAAAAAAATCTTATTCTAACAGTAAAATACCATACATAAAACTTGCTAACGCTTTAACATCCATCACAATCATTGGCCTAAGCGGTAAAGCTTACATAAACGTTTTGAACTCTACAGTCTACTAACGATCGATCACATAACATTACTTGGAATTAAACGAAATTACTGGACATGTAACAAGCAAAGTGAAAAAAAAATATTTATGTAGGTACACAATCTGCTAAAGATTGGTAAAATTACAGAGACAAGTGGATAGATTTCATATGAATAAAGCTTAAATCAATTAATAAATACCTAACATAAGTATGGAAACGGGGAAAATAGGTTAAGATAGGTTCGGGTGGGTTAGGTTTACTGCCGTCATCACAAACCTTCAGTGAAAAAGTGCTACAGTGGATCTGGTGAATGCTCGAATAAGTCATATATTCTGAATTAGAACGCAATCTCATAACAAAGCCTGAATTGATCAATAACTTCTAAGTGTCGAAACTGCAAACGGATCACAAACATTTATAATAGTAAGACGTGCGGGAATAAGCATCTAGTAAAGACGTACAAGAGGATAACATAATTGAGATAAACATTAAATTATTGAAGAATTTCAACATTAACACTCTACATAAACCTGATAGAATAGATCTCCGAGATGACAATGAACCGGACCCAAATCCAGTGTCGAGAGGTGAAACCTATCAATATTTTGGATCATTACATCCAAATAAGCGTCTTTTATACTCAACATTCCATGAAATTAAACGAATTTATGTTAAATACAGATATATTACTATGATAACCAATCGAAATATACACCATCAACTATAAAATAGCTAAATAAGATTCTCTTCTCACCCTAACTGACGATGATTAACTATTATATACGGTGTATCCTACCACACCCAGATGATAAATCCTACTCAATTATGGAAAGGTGTACGGTCAATCAATACACGATGTCGATGAACACTACCGATCTAATAAAAATAGAACTAATCCTGCACTTTAACTCCTAAGGTGGTCTGGTTCATGATTAAGAACATATACTAACATAACAGCCATACCGAAAATATCTGACATTTAATACTAAGTTAATTCGAATAATATTATTTTTACTACGATACCTATTCAAATCTAAAACCAAATTCTTAGACCTAACTGGACTCTAGCAGGACAAAATCAATGCCCACTGTGTCATAACAACGAACTCTACAATGCCCTACTAGGACACTTCTCAGTAATCTACCACTGATATATAACAAATTTCAAAGGAAACATCCAGTCATAGTATAGTACCTCAGGCGTATCATGCATCTGTTTAGTCCGTTATCTTTGAGCAACGTCGAGCAAAATCACATCCTGGAGATAACCAAGGAACTATACACAGGTACAGTTGTCAAGAATGGGTCTGACGTGAGTCTCAAAGAGTGTGGTCATAAAAAATTTGGGGATCTGTATCTGTTCACTGACGACCTAAGTAAAACACTACAACGATGAGCACCTTGTCGGATAACCTCTCTAACAAACACACGGAAGATAAGACTGACATCCACAAGAACTTAAAAAATATCACGTTGAACTTGGACGAACTCCAAATGACCACCAAAAGAGTGTAAGCCACCTCTACACCAGTACGCATCCATCCAGTAAATCGTCTTCTAAAACGTTACACTATACACTTGCTAGCTTCAATAACGATATTCCACAAAGATGCAGTACGGACTTACAGCTCTTAAACATACATTCCTATGATTATCGTGAGATAAAAAAGCATACAACAACAAAAATTATGAAAAAATAGCTAAATAAGATGCTCTACTCTGCTGTAACCGGTCTATCCGAGTAAATTGGTCTATTTACACAAATAGGCATAAACAGAACTAGGTTCTTGCCTAGGGGACCTCTAACTCCTCCTAAATATTGAAGAATGGTCCTACAATAAACGTACAATGACCTAACAGCAAGACCGAGTTTGTAACAAATGGGATCTTTTATATCTATAATAACCATGTCAAATATTGAACCTGGATGTAAGAAGATATATAAAACACTAAAAATAAACAACATGTGGCTAAATTAGACCATAAATAATGTTCTATATTGCAGATACAAACGTAATATATTCCGATATTGTATTGACTACCCAATACCCTGCATCCAAGATGGAAATTCAACAGAGAACACACAGAACTGAAAGACCCATACTAAAACTCATGAGATGTAACAAAGCAAGAAGAAATTATGCCTGAAATAGAGTCCTATATTGACGATACATACCTAAAATAACCTAAATCCTATAAAAATCAACATGATTCAACCGATCATTACTAAGAATACATAACATAATATAATAACTTACAATAAATCCATAGCGTTCATGTATTCTCGCTATTGAAATATAGAGTCAATGGAACACCGATTTTTCTGGTATAAAACCTGGATAATGCAATATGGGGGTAGATAGATTCGCTGTGCAGATATTGCATCATGCCAAAATACAAACATCAACTCGCCAACTCCCTGACTATAATAAATAGATGGAAAATAAATAGATGGAAAACACAAAACATTGCCTAAAATCCAACCTTCGGTCTGGTACCATACAGGGTCGATCGCACACTAAGGCTGCAAATTGAGTTTTAAAACAAACCTACCACAGTAATCCTATAAAAGAATATATAGTGATAGATAAACAAAACAGACAAAATGTCCTAACCCTAACCGTTCAATACTCACCTAATTTATTATCATAGCTCTGTCTATGTCTGACAACAAAGAAAACGATAGAAGGTGTTTACTGCAGGAGTAAGTATAACGGAGCGCTAAGGGTACTGAAAAAAAATAACAATAAATTTATTGAATCTATGCCACGTGTAAATTGATTAATATCGAACGACGTTGAATTGTTACCAAGGTTGAAAAAAATTCTCATGAAGGTGTCCGGGAAGTGGGGCTTTTTAATCTATATTACGACAGATAAGATATTATAAATAAAAAATTATCTTATAAAATGTATGTTGTCAATACCCCAGAAAACATTCAGAGGACACATCATTGAAACTGCATGTATGCAATATGACATGTAACAAAGTTGCAATACCCCCCAAGCATTGAAATGCTTATACATTTATTAAATAGAAATAACAATCGAATAATCCGAAAAGCTATCCGTCTGTCCGCTCACTGACTCCCGTCCTACCCTACGCCCCCCGCTGTCCGTTTTTGCGCCAACCGCCGTACGCCTGCTTGAGTGAAAGGTCGCAGCATTGCGCCGGTGAAATGTTATGTGCAAATTTCCGTAGACCGGACAAAATCCGCTATTCCGTGACATACCTACTACTCTTATCAGAGACCATCTTGATTAGGCCGCATGCACCGCTTATCAGAGACCATCTTGATTAGTCCGCAAGCACTGCTTATCAGAGACCATCTTGATTGTGCCGCATGCACCGCTTATTAGAGACCATCTTGATTAGGCCGCATGCACCGCTTATCAGAGACCATCTTGATTAGACCTCATGCACCGCTTATCAGAGACCATCTTGATTAGGCCTCATGCACCGCTTATCAGAGACCATCTTCACTAGGCCTCATGCACCGCTTATCAGAGACCATCTTGATTAGGCCTCATGCACCGCTTATCAGAGACCATCTTGATTAGGCCTCATGCACCGCTTTTCAGAGACCATTTTGATTAGGCCGCATGCACCGCTTATCAGAGACCATCTTGATTAGGCCTCATTCACCGCTTATCAGAGACCATCTTGATTAGGCCTCATGCACCGCTTATCAGAGACCATCTTGATATGTTCGAGTGTAACATATAAAACCTTCATTTTTCATTATCCTGATATACTGTGCATGAAGGTAACATGCTCATGTAGTAGCTCGACCATGCATGATGAGTGTACGCATGTAAGACACATATGTATGCATTTTAAACCGTCTTCCTATGCAGGCGTATTCTATGCGGTTGTAATTCATTATTCAAATGTATCTTGATCGTAGCCAAGATTTATTAAGTCGTCGCACCTTAAGTCATACCGTATAGAGTCTTGTATTTGTTGTTGTTCCATGTACTTTTAACGAATGATTCAGAAGTATCTTGGCGTATCTTGCACACGAGGTATACACGCACCATAATTCTTTCTGA
This sequence comes from Gammarus roeselii, assembly GCA_016164225.1. NCBI lineage: Eukaryota > Metazoa > Arthropoda > Malacostraca > Amphipoda > Gammaridae > Gammarus > Gammarus roeselii. The sequence continues at coordinate 2,271 of SDVV010008351.1, read as the reverse complement.
AAAGCCTTGTGTGTGTGTAGATATTTGTGTCGTTGTTGTTGCTGTTTTATGTATTTGAGACTCATTATTAACAAACATATTGACCATAACCCACGAGACATGCACGCACACTAATGCTTCCAGTAGATAGTCTTTCTGCATCCATCATCACAACATTGTTATCTTTTTTGATAGGCGACTGTCCTATAGTCCCGACCTCGTAGCGGTTTGTCAGCCAGAGCTTGGAAAAAAATATACTAGTGACTGGGTTCAAGCAACAAGATCATCATTTAGATAAAAAATACGACAATGTATTGACCGGCCGCAACCTGCCGAGACGGCAGTGATGGTAGCCCTCTTTTGTCTTGACCGCCCCAGGTCCAGGCTTGGTATCATCACCTGTACACTCCAAGGCTCTTTTGCATGGGATCGATGCAATATGAACTGCAGCCTTAATGAATGCAACAAAGGCTGTGTCCATAGTGAAGCGTTTCGCATGTTGGCAAACGAGCCTTCGTCAATCAGCGCCAAGAGATTCCTTCCTCACTATGAAACGACATGAAGAAAGTATGAGCCTGCGTCAATCAGCGCCAAGAGCTTCCTTCCTCACTAGGAAACGACATGAAGAAAGTATGAGCCTGCGTCAATCAGCGCCAAGAGCTTCCTTCCTCACTAGAAAACGACATGAAGAAAGTATGAGCATTCGTCAATCAGCGCCATGAGCTTTCTCACTAGGAAACAACGTGAAGAAAGTATGAGTCTTCGTCAATCAGCGTCAAGAGCTTTCTCACTAGGAAACGACACGGAAAAAATATGAGCCTTCGTCAATCAGCGTCAAGAGCTTTCTCACTAGGAAACGACACGAAGAAAGTATTAGTGTTTGGGTCGAGAAGTATTAGTGTTTGGGTCCAGAACTGCTAACAATTTTTTTCCCGGTAACATTATTCTCATTTGGAAACTGATTACAAAAAGTTCCTAATTGTTATTATACTTTGTTGTATTAACGGTGTGAATGCCAGTGTCACTGAAGCTGGAGTTCTTGTAAGCAATTAGGTTATTAGTCATTCAGACCGCTGTGCGTCACTAGAAGAGGACTCGGCATTTGTGTGAAGAAAGATTGATGAGATGATCCCTGACGGTGACAAATTAAGGCAGGTAATTGGCAAGGCAGACGGTAGGGGATGAGCACGTAAGGGGCAGGGCAGGCGGTAGGGAACGAGCATGTAACTGGCAGGTCAGACGGTAGGGAACGAGCATGTAACTGGCAGGTCAGACGGTAGGGAACGAGCATGTAACTGGCAGGGCAGGCGGTAGGGAATGAGCATGTAACTGGCAAGGCAGGTGGTAGAAAACGAGCATGTAACTGGCAAGGTAGGCGGTAGGGAACGAGCATGTAACTGGCAGGTCAGGCGGTAGGGAACGTGCATGTAACTGGCAAGGCAGACGGTAGGGAACGAGCATGTAACTGGCAGGGCAGGCGGTAGGGAACGAGCACGTAACTGGCAAGGCAGACGGTAGGGAACGAGCATGTAACTGGCAGGGCAGACTGTAGAGAACGAGCATGTAACTGGCAGGGCAGACGGCAGGGAACGAGCATGTAACTGGCAGGGCAGACTGTAGGGAACGAGCATGTAACTGGCAGGGCAAACTGTAGGGAACGAGCACGTAACTGGCAGGGAAGGCGGTAGGAACGCGCACGTAACTGGCAAGGCAGACGGTAGGGAACGATCACGTAACTGGCAGGGCAGATGATAGGGAACGAGCACGTAACTGGCTGGGCAGACGGTAGGGAACAGGCAGACAATTGACAGAATAGACGGTAGGATACGGGCAGGTAATTGCCGCGACAGGCGGTGTTCAAAGACAGCAGTGATGTATCCGTCTCAACTTCTGGTAAAGTATTTGTATTCAAAATCTTAATGCAATACATTTATTGAATGATGGCTCATGTTTACCATCAGTGACTTCTCCCATCAGCAATTATTTACATCGGTTACAGTTACCTGCTGAGATGTAAACTGGGTTAACTAAATGGAGTTTTGGTAGGAATAACATTAAGTGCTGCTAGTAGTTAGCCCACTTTACATCAGAGTGGTTCAGTCATCGCTACCTAAGCCGGATAAATATAAGTAGTTAGATGTTGTGCAAGACGGCCTACTGAAGGAATTAGATAGGGATAAATAGAGTTAGTTTTGGCGCGATGCATGCACCTTGACTCACCGAGCGTACGGGGGTGCGCGCAGAAACGGGGGAGGGCGGGGGGCGTAGGATACCGGAACTGGTTTTCCGCGG
>SDVV010008350.1:0-17246 GCA_016164225.1 Gammarus roeselii | reverse complement strand
TATATATGAAATAATAATAACCAATGCAAAATTTAGCACCATGAAAAAAGGGCAGAGAAAAATTATAGAACCCGAGAAAGAAGAAATAATAAAATACTAAAATACAGTGTTAATGATCTATAAAATGAATAATAATCCATAAATCCCAAATTGGTACAACTGGATGACTGTGGTGCCCGCACCTGAGCCGCGATATGTGAACTTTGCCACACTTTGGCAACTCTAGTTCTTCCACACGCACTTTCTTGTGTGACTGTAGGAGTTGTGAACTGTGTGTGTGCATCTATTTATGCGTTGATGTGTTGTTTGTAGGTTGCGAAAAAGTGGTGTAAAAGAAGCCTGCCGGTATATTGTTCATTTTGGTATGTTAGACATGGGTTCCATAGGTGGTGGCGGGGATATAATGGGTCCACAATCGTAGTTAAAGAATTGTAACCCCACCCCCCTATCAAAAAGAAGTTTGAGAAGGGGACTTTAATTTCCTCATGCAGATGGAGACTGGGTGCGGCCTGTATACAGTCCGTTGCGTTGTGTAAGGCCGTGGTTTGAATTATTTGTTCGGGAGCATGGGAGCAAGGTTAGAGGACCAGGCAGTGTTTTCGTAGGAAATGAAGGGGTCTGATAAACTACATAGTGCAGTAATTGATTCCTTGTAGGATCCGTCGGTAGCTGTGGTAAGTCCCTTGATCACGTTCAGTCTAGGCTTGACTTCAGCGCTGATGTTGTTAGTGTGAGGTTTGTACATCATTCCTGAGTCACATGTTATACCAAAGGCCGTGGTAGCGGAACTGTGTGTTATGGGAGTGTTGTTGAATGTGACGTTGTATACTACAAAACATTCGAGGGTAATCCAGCCCGAATGTCGTACGGCGGAGGTATCATACGGGAAAACATGATTTTCTCGTACACGGCTGAAAAAATTAAGGGTGGAATATCGTCAGCCAAACATTGCCTGTGAGTTTGTTGGCCGCCCATCCGACAACCTCAGCCGTACGACAATTGCGGGACTCCCCTGCATAAACGAAACGAAATGGGGGTCGTAACCGATACATGGTATTTTAGTGAAAAATTGTTTTTGATTGCTTTCTTATAATGGTAACGATTAATAACTTACCTGTATACACAAAAAAAAATTTACTTATCGATTTTAATGACAAACCGGCAGCTGTTCAAGGCTGAAGTTGAACCGCAACCAACGGTCTTAAAGACAATTTTTCTGAACTAGAGAACTAGGCTAGCGCACCTGATCAGTAGAAGTAGGAGTTGCTTCTGTTTTCCACTGCAGACTCCTCCGTAGGGCAATTGAAGAGTGGCAAAGTAGGTGCAGCGTAGATTCCCAGTAGGTTCAACGTAGATACCGAGTTGGTTTAGCATAGATTCAGAGTATGTTTAACGTAGTAGGAGCAGTAGCGCTTGCGCGCTCCACCGGAGCCCCAACGCGAAGTCGTCGCTCGTCACCCAGGGCCCCTGCGGGCATCTAACGATACATAACTATATAACCAATACAAAATAGATCACCATGAAAAAAGGACACATAAATAATAGAGCCCACGATATAAGCACCTGGTCAGTTTAAACATTTTGTAATCGATAGCAGCACCTGCAGGCAGTTCCCTTGACGAAAAACCGTTGTGTAAGAAAAAAAAGTCTTTTTCATCAACACTCCGAGTTTTGGAAAAACGGACACGTGGAAGGGTATAATGAAACTACGCCAAATTCAGTTGGAATGTCACATAGAGCGAGAAGATTCTACACCGAACCCTCGCTATATCACGTCGGGAAGAGATTTGGGATTGGTTCTCCTCTGAGACAAAGAACTTATACATTGCTGGTCGCTTTGCAATGTTTCTTCTCTCCAAAGCGACGGTTGTTCTTCCGATGGTGTCGCCCAACCCTCAGACTTCAACGGTAGCTCTACCGATTGCATCGAACGGCCTTCTGAATTCAGTTGTCGTTCATCAGACACAATCATTCGTTGCTCAGATTTCAACGGGTTAGTGGACGACTGTGCATCGTCAGAAGGTTGGATCGGCTTCCGTTTGAGCCAACACAAGAAGTTGTCCCAAACAAAGGTGCACATTCCCACGAAAGCAACCCTCATCGATGGAGGCAGGAAAAAAAAATTTATGGCCATCGCCGGCATCCAGAAGACGCAGCCAACCTAATGGGAATAAAATAAAATTGTAGCAATAAGTAAATCATCTCTGAGCAACTACTGGAGAAGTCACCATCTGGTCGCTCGAAGCCAACATGGTATTGGCAATATGAATATGTTTCCATTGTGAGTCGTGAGTCATGCAGAATAACGTTACCTCTTTCAAACAAATACTATTCAGGTGGGCCAAGCTGCAGAGTACTAGGCTAGCACTAATATGGCTACATGCATTCCATACATTTCACTTTTTGAATGAAGAATAAACCAATATACTTCGATAAGAAGACAACTAAGAGTTTAATTAATCCTGTCACCTGGCCAGCAAACAGCGAACTACTGCGATATAGAAGATACTTACGGCAAATGTGGGTAAAAACTTGCTCTTCACTTCCGAAAAAATATCCTCTTTGCCCTCCATATAATTCATGCCTGTTGAAGAAGAAACCCATTGATAAAAACAGTAAAACAACGTTTGATAAATAATTAGATAATAACATGTACGCAAACTTTATGACAATGTGCCGTGGCCGACAAGAAAAGCTAGCGATTTGATACCAAGTGCAGTCACCAAATAGATGCAGAAGGGCTCATATTGTTACGGGTTCGTATTTGTCATAACTACATAAAGAAGGTCTGCAGCTACACTGCTCCTTATGTACAGTTATTATGGACGCCCCAGAAACAGGGTCGTAGTCAGAGGGTGCAGTGAACATCTGAACAGTCCATTTACTGGAAAAGTTCTAAATCTACCCCTTATGGAAATTCTGGTTTTGCGCCTGAGCAATACAATGAGGAGTGTATCGAAGTAACTTGAGCACGTAGCGGTACAATACTCCAGGCGTTCCAAACAACGTACGTTTATGTTTCTGGTAGTAAACATGATACAGGCTGGTCGAAACACCAATAGTTTCATTTAAACAGTTACATATTCTAGCACCTATCTCGGTGATTGTTGTTGTTGCCTAGCCACAGCGCCCATTGCGGTGGAGGAGCCACGGCCGGCATCCAGTTCACCGCGTCCCCGCCAATTGGACTACACAGAGCGTTGCACGTACCGATATAAAATGCGCAGATGAGAGGAGGTTCCATGATAAGCTGATCGATGAGCACCTTCTTGGTGACTACAGAATAGGCGGTACCGGGCCAGCGGCGGTCCAGGAGCCGGTACCTGCACAGGGCAGTAAGCTTTACACACGACCTGGTACATTATAGTTGTATTTGTTCATTATGTTGTACCACCGCAGCAGATACAAGCGATGAGACTCTAGCAAAGTGCAGGGTAGAGGAAATATATGTTCCGGCGTGATTGTGACCCGGCGGAGTTAGTGGAAGCATACTAGGACTCTCAAACACACCGGTATATCCACAACAGGTAAAAATAAAACTCAACAGAACTAAATTAGTCGCTCGTGGCTATATGTATAGTTATAGACGAATACAGACACTCAGGGTTACACCCAAATTCTCGAACAATGCAACTCAATCATAACGTCTATATTGATATAAATATGAAGCAATTAAAGTATTTAAACACGAGTTCGTGGTGCATTCGTTGTTCGTGGCTAAATGAATGTTCGTTGAAAATTCAAGATTTTTAGGTATTGTTGATGACCAGAAGTTGACTTGCTTTACCGAACCTGATATGAGGACTAATCCAAGTGAACTTCCTTTACTGACTATAATTTGAGTGCTGCAAGTAGCCCCGCCCTACACTTACTCCAAGTGGACAAGTAGTTGTAATAGTAGTTGCTTCTGTTTTCCACCTGAGTCCCAACGCGAAGTTAATGCTGACTCCCCCGTAGGGCAATTGAAGAGTGGCAAAGTTGGTGCAGCGTAGGTTTAACATAGATACAGAGTAGGTTTAACATAGATACAGAGTAGGTTTAACGTAGATACATTTGGTTTAACATAGATACAGAGTAGGTTTACCGTAGATACAGAGTAGGTTTAACGTAGATACAGAGTAGGTTTAACGCAGATGCAGAGTAGATTTAACGCATATACCGAGTAGGTTTAACGTAGATACCGAGTAGGTCTCTGCGCTAGCAATCATGTGGACTGTAATAACAGAATTTTCACTCAAGCATTTTGGGGAGGGAGTGGGGTGGCAGAGGTGTCATGGGTCCCAAAAGAGCCCGACGAATCCCGGGGGTCCCCCAAGTCCCCCGAGCTCCCCGGGTCCTCTCGTCTCAGCTCATCTCGGCATGTCTCGAATCATTTCGGCCAGTCTCGGCTCGTCGCGACCAACTTGACTCGCCTCAGCATGTTTCGACTGATCTGGACGCACCTCGACCAGCCTCGACGCGACCCTTGCCTACTGCACCAGTAATCCGCGGACTGTAATGGTCAATTGTTCTACTCGAGCATTTCACATATATACATTTTTCTGTGCATAGGTTTTACAGCGTGGGGATGGGGAAACAGGGGTCCCAGGGTTCAGAGGAGTCTCAAACTGGTCCTAAAGTTTCTCAAGGGGATCCCATAGGGTCTCAAGGGTGTTCCAAAGGGCTTCGGAAGGGTCCAAGTGGGTTCCCCCAAATCCTCCTGGTCTTCCAAGTCCCCTGGGCTTCGAACCCCGGGTCCCTCAAAACCCCGCGAGTACCGTCCCCTCCCGGGTCACCTAGTCTCAGCCAGCCTCGGTTCGTCTCGACTCATCGCCTCGTCTCCATTCGCCTCAACCTGCCTCGACTCGCCTCGTGCCCTCCACGCGCAGTGCTATTCAAGACTTCCACTCACTAAGATCAACAGCAACATTAATTCACCTTATAGCCATCAAAACGCCTAGCTGTGCTCGGACATTTATTAGGCGCCCAGGAGAGTGCAAATTCTTCCACCGAAGGTTGAACTAGACTAACTAACACACCGCATAGTCCATCTAAGACCCCTGCGGGCGTCTAACGATACATAATTCAATAACTAATGCAAAATTGATCACCACGAAAGAAGGGCACAGATAAATATTAGAGCCCACGAAATATGAGATAATAAAATACTAAAATAAAGTGTTTATGATCTATAAAATGAATAATCATCCATCCACCCCAATCCAAGTGGACAATTTCCTGTTCCATGCTTGACTTGAAGATTAAAAGCAGCCCCACCCTACTCCAGGTGGACTTCTTTTACGGATCCTGATTTCAGGGCTACAAATAGCCCTACCCTACTTCAAGTGGACTTTCTTTATGGATCCTGATCCAAGATCCTGATTTAGGGGATACAAACAGCCCCACCCTACTGCAAGTGGACTTCCATTACCGATTAGGATTTAAGGGCTACAAATAACCTCACCTTACTCCAAGTGGACTTCGATTAGGATTTCCTTTGCCGGCATGATCTGATGCTTACAAGTAGCCCCACTCTACTCCAAGTGGGGAAACAAGTAGCTCAGCCACATTCCCCCGCTGTACTGAAGTAGAATTCCTTTACCGGTCCTGATTTATAGACTTCAAGTCGCCGCGCCTCACTTTAAGTGACCTTCCAAGTAAACGCCCCACTCAAAGTGAACTTTCTAACTAACATTGTAAACAAATAAAACTTCAATGCGAGTTTCCTGCACAACAACCACCAACCAACATCTGAACTAACAATCAGCGACTGCGGTCGCTGTCCTAGAGGCGAGCAGTCGGCATCAACTAGGCCTCAACACCTACAAGGTCGTCGCATCGGCTGACGAGCGAGGCTTGCAGATCCAGCAGTAGAGTTAATGCGGCCAATGGACAAAGGCATACCGAAGATGGCCACTCCGACAGTAAGGCACAGCTAGTTGGGTCGCCTGCAACAGTCGGCAGTGGAGGAGGGATGAATAGTGACAACAGCCTCCATGGGTGGGCATCACCAGCCCAGATAATCAGTGAGGATGGTGCCAAGGAGTCTGTGGAGGAGCCTAGACACCGTCCGCGTATCAGTCTTTGAGAACACGTATACGAGGAACAAGAGTTATGACTAAACCAGTGCCGAGCAACTTCGTTCAGGAAGCATTTTTCATTGGTGAAACGCTCCCGCGGATTACGATTATTTCTTATTTAATCTAAAATATAATTCTTCCTATCTAAATTATTGCACCAGGTTTCTTAGTAGATGTATTGTAATTGCAAAACATTGTCTTGTACTTTTCAATGTTTTTTTATCTTGTCTTTTAAATAGCACTCATTACAAATTTCATCCACAATTTTCCCTTAGCCGACTGTCTCATTTTTGCGTCAATAAATATTTTTCAGTTGTGCGTGCACTACAACATTGTATTTTTGTCGTGTGAAGATAGGATTCTAAAAGAATGAAATGAAACATATCTGTACATGAACAAACAACCTCTAGGACTCTTCTATCAGCAGCTCAAAAGTATATTCAAATTCTGATTGAGACCTTCGAAGAAATAGCCAAATAGTCTGACAAATCACCCGTAAATTTTTTGAAAAAATAAACAGAGCAATTCCGATTTCATTATTATTGCTGATGAGGTCATCACAGACCCACAAAAGATTTCAAAATCTTCAATAACTATTTCAGTAGTATTCCTGGTACCCCAAGTCAATCGGTTATTAGCAGCAACATTATTTTGAACATTATTTAATAATGCAATCCCGAGCACCAGAACGGAGTGAAAGCAATCATGAAGAGTTTAAAAAATAAAAAATAGTACATAAATATTACCTAAGAAACTAAAATAGGACATCATTCTTAGTTAATAGCGTGTCGTTAGAACACTATCACATTCTAGCAGACGTGATCACACTCTGCCTCTATTCTGTCAGTGGAATATTCTCACAAAGTGTCGCATCATTAACTTTTCCGCTGCAATGTTTGTATACAAAGCTTTGAATAATTTAACTTACATTGATAAGGATTATTTGGAAGGAGTAACCCAATGTATAATCTTTGTAACAGTAGGTACGGATTTATAAATTCACTGTGACTCATCAACACAATCCTAACAGCTTTTCAAATACAGAGCCACTAAAACTTGACATTTGATTGCTTCAGATATGAGATATAAGAACGAGTAGCAGTATAGGTGCATTCAAACGTTCACTAAAGTTACACCAGTTTGAACTTGTGCGTGCAGAAATTCATGAACAGTAATCTACTTTCTGTGTGCAATTTACCATGTCAACTACATGTTATTAATCAGTGTCCTTTGCAATGTTGTATCCTATTTCATATAGTCACATTCTTCTTCATCTCGTACATGTAGGAACCTGTCTAATCATCAGTCACATTTTAATAGCTCAATGAAATGTTTGTATGCTTCGCAGATACACTCTGTCTTGTTAACTGTGAAAATAGTTTCAAGATATGTGACTTGAGCGTCGAACGTTAGGGGGGTAAATGTAACGTACAATCCCATGTGACACATTTTATACCTTCCATTTTTATATTAAAGGTCAGTGTAAACAGTGCATTGTCATGATTGCTTATACGAAAGAGTATCTAACTTATCATACAGTTTTCTAAAAATGAATAGTTCGATGCGACGCTTATCTATTCATGGCATACTGAACAATTGAGATTCAAGTGTCAACCAACAATTCCCATTGAATGTCGGGATGAAAAGGGGATTTTATGTACTAACCCTACTTATAAGTTAGTCTTAAGTATTAAATAGCAAATGTTATCTTGATAACAGCTCACGCTGACCAAGACCTGGTGCATTTTTTTTTTTTTTTTGAAATTTCAGTAATTTTTCAACCTGTCTTCAAACCAAAATTACGTATAAATTTCTTACAGACCCAATTTGAGGGTTCAAGGAAGTCCATCTCTACTCCAAGTAGACTTTCTTTGACCGATCCTAATATGTGAGCCTCAAGTACCCCACCCTACTGCAAGTGGACTTACTTTACCGATCCTAGTTTCATGCTACAAGGCCTCGCGCCCTACTCCAAGAGAACTTCCTTAACCGACCCTGGTTTCATAAGAACCGCCGTTGGAGACTGCCCGATGATATCTACGGCCAAGAGTGTTCAAGTTAAATTCAAAGTTTGAATTTTAATCTAAAATCGAGCTTTAAAATAGAAGCTCAATGCGATAATTAAGTCCGAGGTCCACTCATGAATTATTAAGAGGAGTTTCACAGATACAGTCAATACAAGGACAACCTGAGCCCAAACAGCCTCAGCAGTGCCAGTTTGATGTCATTCGATAGAAGCAGAGCATGTGATAGTTATATTAAGGTAAGAAAACGGTTACTGGCACTTACAATAAAAAGGTATCGGCAAAACAAACTTCAATTACCGGAAATTATAACTTTAGTTATCTCGTTACTATCAATAAAATGCTGTTTCCATTTAATGTAGTAAGAGCCGTAGCGTTAGCATGCGCTTGTGCTTTTAATTCGAATGTATCTTGATGAGGAAACATTACAGAGACAATTTTGAGAGAATGTTGATAACAATCGCCGAAAGAAGTTTTCGATCGTATTCGCCATTTTTATGTACGTCAACATTTCTCGAGAAATTTCGAAATTTTGTGTTCTTCCGATTTTTTTTCGACTTTTTGTTTATTCGACTTTACGACAAAATTCGACCTTTCGACGAAATTTGACGTTTTTATGTATTCCGACCTTTTTCAACGATCCGAACACCCTCCAACCTTATATAAAGGAGGTCTACCTTACCCCGGCATTCATGGTTGGCTGGACGAGGGTTAAGTAGGTTGTGGCAGGGGTGTGCTAAGTCTGAGATCTTGTTGATGAATTGGGTCCCTCTCATTTCAAGATGATGCTTGAGAGGGAGGACCTTTATTTCTTCATGAAAGTGCGGAATGGGAGTAGTCTGTGTGCAGCCCGTTGCGATGCGCAAGGCTGTGTTCTGTATCCTTTGCAGGGAGTTAATATGTGGTGGGTGCAAGGTCCGAGGACCAAGCGGTGTTTGCATAAGAGATAACGGGCCTCATGAATTGTTTGTATAGTGTTACAATTGATTCCTTGGAGTGACCGTGAGAGGTTGTAGTGAGTACCCGAGACACGTTCAGTCTGGTTTTGGTGCCAATGTTGGCTAAGTGAGGTTTGAACATCATCCCAGTGTCATAAGTTACTCCAAGGATGGTTGTAGTGGGGCTGTGGGGAATAGGGGTGTTGTTGAGCGTGACATGGGGGTGGATGCGGTGTTCACTGTTATCCGGAGTCAACAGTGTGAGAGACGACTTGCTTGCGGCCACCTTCATTCTGTTGTCCAGCAGCCAGACTTCACGGGAGTTCAGATACTGCTGGAGATGTGCAGCTACGGTCTCGTTTTTGTGGTGTTGTGTAATTATTGTGAGGTCGTCCGCGTATGAGCTGATGTGGGTGTAGGGTTCTGTAGGAATGGGCGGGTCGTGCATAAAGGCTTTGAAAAGCGAGGGGGATAGCACGGATCCCTGTGGGACACCATTGGGGCAGTTGTCGATTCGCGAAGGCTTGTTGTAGACAGTGTGAGCATATCTACCGGAGAGGAAATTTGCAAGCCACTTCATATAATTTGGATGGATGTGGGTGTCGAGTATTTTGTTCATGAGGACGTGTCTTGGAACTGTGTCGAAGGCCTTACTAATTTCGATAGCGCAAACTATGGTTCGTTTGGCTGGCTCTTTTCGTTCAGGCCTTCATGGATGGTCTGGGATTAGATTGGTGAGATGCGTGGTGGTGGAGTGTTGAGCCCTGAAACAGTGTTGCGTAGGGGAGAGTGGGATGTGTGCATTTATTCTGTTTAGAACCAGTCACTTCAAGATTTTCGAGGAGTTTGGGAGGAGGGAAACAGATCTGTATGAGGCTGGATCTGTAGGAACTTCGTTGGGTTTAAGGATGGGGATGATTTTAGCTTGTTTCCAGATGTTGGGTATTGTGTTGTGTAATACGGAAGAGTTGAAGATGTCTGTGAGGGCCGCGATAGCGCGAGGCTCTAGATGTTTATAAAGTGAATGGATGATATGCCGTCTGGGCCCGCTGCTGAGGAATTTTTGGTCAGGCGGATGACGGCTATAGTCCTGCTGGTGAGAAGGGAGTTTCCATGTTTTGATCAGTCTGCAATCTGTGTAGCTGTTTGAGTATCCTCCTGTTGTCTGTGTGGTGTGGTAGGTGGCAAGTGTTTGCATAGTGTTTGTTGAGTATGTCTGCTTGTTGTTGGTCTCATGGTATGGTGTAGGTGTTGGGTGGAAGGATTGCCTCATATGTGTCTATGTGGTTCGTGTTTGTGTTGTTGAGGCTCCTAATGAGTTTCCATAATTTTGATGGTGAGGTTCGGAAGTTAGTGTTTGCAAGCACGTCCCGTCATAGGTTCGCCTTTTGCTCCCGGATGTCTGCATCTATTTTTGCGTTAAGGATTTGAATCTGAAGGATTCGGTCGTTGGTGGACGGTAAATTACGGAGGTGGTTTCGTTGCTGAATTTTTCGCTTAATATTGGCTGAAAAGGCTGGAATAAAGCCGCGGACGAACCCGGCGGGAATAATAATAATATTAATAATAAAAGCTCTATTAACAACCAACATGGGCATAGTATTACAATTGAGACATCTTATTTTAGGGTTACAGTGAGAACAAAGTTAAAAAACTACCGCACACAACTAAGAATAAGTTACGGCATACAACTCTATCCTGCCTATGTGTATAGTAATTCTCTCCATCGCCTTAACAATGACAAGGCAGCGAGCGCATCACCAGAGCAGATTGCAACGAGGATTTCATTTGGGGAGTTGTCTGTCTGCGTGGTCAAGTACTCTGTTGAAGTGTTTTGTGGCTGTGTCGATTGATGTGTATTGGGAGATGTCAATGTCTTGTAAAGCGATTTCAATCGATGATTTGTACTCGTCCCGGTCTGCTCTCTTATAGTTACGAAATGTGTGAGGGTGCTTGTTGTGGATTGGGGATCAAAGTTGGTAGTTAATGACTATTGGTTGTGGTCAGATGACATGTCCTGGTGGACCGCCCACTGACAATTTATCGCGAGGTTGGGGAGCAGAATGAGACGTCGGGAGAAGTCGGTTGTGTATTGGGATTGAACGGTTTGCGAGTGGGTGTGTCTGCGTTGTTCAGTGTAATAAGTGTATCCAGCTGATCAACGAGAACACTGCCCCTCCGGGCACCTCTCAGCGAGGCGAACCAGGAGAGGTCGTGTGCATTGATATCACCTAGGGCAAAGGTGTTAGTGGTTGTGTCAAGGTAGTCTAGGTGGGGCGTATAGTGAGGTGGACATGAACTGGATGGAGTGATGTATATGTTGAATATATTATATATTTTTTGTGAATTTGTATGTGTAGTGATTGAAGTTCCAGAGTGTGGTCGGGGGGAAGTTGTGCGATGGTAAAGGTGGTTGTGTTGGTGAAGTGGAGATTTTTATGTACTAGTGTAATGAGTCCACCACCACCGTCGTTGTTAGGACGGTCGTGGCGGAGTGTTGTGTATCCAGGAAACTTTGGTGTTATGGAGTGTTGTCCAAATTGTGTTTTGTGGAGTAGGGCGATGTGGATGTGATGTTTGTGTAAGAAGTGTTTTAGTTCGACTTGTTTCCACCAATGCCGTTTGTGTTCATTTGTAATATATTTATGTTCTTGGCATTGGGTTGAGGTTGCTGTAGTGCAGCAGGGGGTGATGGTGAGGCCACGGGGTGCGGAGGTGGGAGCGGCGACGGGGCGGGTGCGCGTCGTGGAGTCTGGTGCAGAACAGGTGATGCCCCGAGCAGAGGAGCCCCGTCAGTGAGGCCGACGGGCGCACAGGAGAGGAACCACCAGAAGTGGAGGGCGTTGGGTGTTGGTGAGGGGGGAATGGTGTTATTGTTGATATCTGCATTGATGTTATGAGTTGGGTGGCAGTTAATGCATTGCCACCCGTGAGGTAAGTTACTATTGTTGTGGACACAAAAGCATTGTTTTGTGTAGTGTTTCCATGTCCCACATCTGCACTGGATCGCGCCATTGCGACGTATGTAAGGACGCCCGCAAGTGGGACATGGGTATGCGTTGGGACCAGGGTTGGGTTAAATGTCACCGGCTTAGAGAAGGAGGAGGGGAAGGAACGCATGAAGTTGTTCCCTTCCCCCTAGAGAAAAAACAGTGTGGTTGTTGTGGCTCTGGTGTCTGGTGTTTTGTCGGTGGGCCAGAGGCCCGGGCAGCGCACAGGCTGCATCCACGCCCAAGCCATCGACAGCAACGTGAGCAGGGCCCCGGAAGGGGTTGAGGGACTTTCGAGAAGCGGCGTCCAGCCAGGGACGCTGACTCCGTCTAGGGCGTCTGACGCTCCGACACCGCCACTGCGTGCAGGCCACCTCGCAACAGCCGGCCCGACGATCGTAGGCTCCCTCTAGTGAACTAGAATGTAAGGACTCAATTCAGAAAATGAATGCGGACTAACGCGGGAAGGACCTTGACGTTAGATAGACCTCCTTGCCCTCGACACGCTGGGACTCGTGGAGGGTGAGCCAAATCTCACGCAAGGACGCGATGCCCTTGGGCCACCAGAGCGCGTTGGGATGGTCGGGCACCACTAGGACGCTGCTGTAGCGGTGCGTTTCGAGCTTGCGGAGCAACTGGGGGATCAGGTTAAGTGGAGGAAAGAGGTATATTTCCGTCCACTGATTTCAGTCGCACTGGAGAGAGTACACTAACGCTGCTCGCGGGTGACGATACGGAGCTGCAAATATTGGAAGCTCGTGGTTCCCCGAATATGCAAAGAGGTCTATTTGCATGGCAACGCGCAAGTTGAGAGGCGGGTGAAGCAATGAGGCGTCAGCGTCCACTCCGTTTCGACAAGTTGGAGACGTGAGAGCTGATCGGCCCAGGCGTTCTGCGATCCGGGAAGGTAGGTCGTGAGAAGAAATAGGTGACGATGTTAAAGGATTCGTAGGAGCTGCGCTCCGATCTTCTGCAACGCCGCCGCCTTGCTGGAGCCGGAGTGATTCCCCATAACTAAAGCTGTCATGTTGTCTGACAACACGTGGACTGTCATGTTGTCTGACAGCACGCGAACTGTCATGTTGTCTGACAACACGCGGACTGTCATGTTGTCTAACAGCACGCGGACTGTCATGTTGTCTGACAACACGCGGACTGTCATGTTGTCTGACAACATGCGGACTGTCATGTTGTCTGACAGCACGCGGCCTGTCATGTTGTCTGACAGCACGCGGACTGTCATGTTGTCTGACAACACGCGGACTGTCATGTTGTCTGACAACATGCGGACTGTCATGTTGTCTGACAGCACGCAGACTGTCATCTTGTCTGACAACACACGGACTGTCATGTTGTCTGACAACACGCGGACTGTCATGTTGTCTGACAACATGCGGACTGTCATGTTGTCTGACAGCACGCGGACTGTGGTGTGGTGCCAATGAACTCAGGTCTGCAGAGCACGGATGATGGCTAGCGATTCCTTCGAAGTAATAAGGAATTTGCGATCCACTGCTAACCAACAGCCGTATGACTGCTGGTCGCTGCAGCAGACTGCCCCCCACGCTTCGTTCTGATGCGTCTGTCTCCAGGAGGTGCTCCGGTGCAGGCATTACAAGCGGGACGTGAGAATGAAGGAAGGCATCGCTACTTCAGTGCTGTACTGCAATGCGGTAATAGGTCTTGAGAGCAGTGGCAAGCGTGACGCAGGACAGGTGTAAGAAAATTGATTAGGCCGAGGAAACTCTGATGCTGTTAAAGCGAGAGAGTTCCGCATGATAGTATATCTGTGGCCATGCCCCTGCAGCGGTCTATGTGCTGTGAGGTCAAGGCGATGGACCCGATCTCTCCGTTTAGCGTCACTCCCAGGAAGTCTATCTGCTGGATGGGTTCCAGAATAGACTGCGCCAGGTGAATGTGGAAGCTGAGCTTGAGGAGAAGGACGCTGGCCGTCTGTGTGTTGAGCCGGCACTGATGTGCTGTCGGTGCCCAGAGTCGATGTAGGAGGCCGCGTCTATCCCTTGCTGGTTGAGTAAGCGAAGGCGTAGTTTCGCGACCGTCGTAAGGATTTTTGGTCCCAGATTGAGGCCGAATGAAAGGGCCGAGAAAAGTATAGCTGGCCTTGTAGTTTGAAGGACAGATACTTTTGGAACCTGGGGTGGATTGAAACGTGCGGGAAAGCGTCCCTGATGTCCAATTTGGTGAGCCATAGAGGTTAGACATTAGGAACGTGGTTACTGGGATGTTATTGTTTAGCTTGGAGAGGTCGATCACTAAGCGATCCCCTGCCGAGGCCTTGGGAAACGTAAATATGCAAGACACGAAGGCCGGTTACCTGGGCATGCCTCGACTATGCCTTCCCACGGGAAGCCTAACACGAGGGGTTTGAGAACATTCTCGTGTTGTCGGTGAGACAGTGTAATCGAAAGGGAGGGGGTCGTGGCGGAGAGGCCTTTGTAAAGGATGCTTTTGACTAAAGGCGTGGCCTCGCTTTTGTGTGCTAGGCGGCTCCTGAGGGCCGCCGGAAAAGCGTCAGTACTTACGGGAAGGAGAGCTGTTCCGCTTTCCGTATTCACCTGAGGACTTAGAGCGGTGGGAAGGAGGGTCGTTTGGCTGCTGAGCCTCCCCGACCTCTTCCGCGACCCCTTTTCCCACGACTATTCTGAAAACGTCCCTAGTTCCTTGGGGTGGTGGAGGAGGCGGGTTCCCAAACCTGAATGTGAGGTACTCGGGCACCTATACTTCTTTGGGAGTTGCATGGCACCACGCTGGAACGCACGGCGATCACTGGAAGATGCTTGTCGAACCGCTTTGTCCCCGAAAGAAGCCCCGCGCGACCTCCTTCTGGGGTTGCTGAGGCTTCTGTGCCACCAGCGGTGCAGGGTCTACGAAACCTGAAGTGGAGGGGGCCATAAATGAGAGGACCTCCGTCCTGCTTCGGAAAGTTTCAATCGCCTGGAAAGCCTTAATGATCGCACGTCGGTGAGGGGTTGAGGTTGAAAAATCGATCCTGCTAGAACGGCTGCCCAAACAGATTCCGGAGCAAGCCTGTCCAGAGTCTGAAGGCGAATTTTGTATCGTCACTGAGCCGCTTCGAACAGAGATCTCGGCAACAGTCTGTGAATAGAGCCTGTGGATTGCTCCGACAAACAATGCAGTGACTATGGGGTAACTTGCGAGCCATCTGTTACGATGGGATCACGGATGCGAGCGTGAATACCCGTCAGTGACGCGCTGAGGATATAGCCGCGCATGTTCTGAGCGACCTGAGCGCGGAGCTGGTGATCCTTTGTACGTACTTCTGCCGTAATGCGTTGGGGAGGAAAAGCGATCTTGCTCTCAGTAGTCTCGAAATGAGCCTTTAGGGGGAGGATCGGCGCATTAGCGAATTCTATCACGGCCCTGATTCTGTGGCAGCCTGATGCAAGCGCGAAGTGAGCATTTGACCAGGAGTCGAGCTCCTTTCGGGCCGAGATGGTAGGCAGGGCGTCATCAATTCGAGTGGTGAGCAACGAAGTGCATCTGGTATACGTTTCAAGTTAAACAATCCGTCATTTCTGATGGTCACCCCTCGATTGGTTAGTTGCTCCACCGCAAAGACACTTCTAAGAAGCTGGGTTGAAAGCTTCTTAGAAGTAACCAACGTCTGAATAGGAGTGGACCTCCGGACGAGGACCGAAAAGTGGTGCTCGTCAGGTCCACCGGAGAGGAAATAAAGTTAGAGCCGCGCACTTGAAGTAGTATAATGTTATTAGGAGGCTCTGTCTCATTGCACGATATTTGTTCCTAAACGCCTCCAAGGTGGGGACTGCCTGGAGGTACTTTCATGGCTAATAAGCCCATGTTGCACCCAACTGGCCGGTATACGTGACCTTCAAAACAGCTGGAGTGTCTTAGGCATTCCGTATGCATGTCACCGTTAGGCAATAGATAGGCCTATTGTGAACCTGTGACGCGGTCATTAGAAGGATCTCTGGGTTTGAGGAGCCGTCATGTGAGTCGCGATTGCTCGCCTGTCGCTGCGGTGATTTTGAACATCGCTACTGAAACAATGCAGAGGCAAGTATGAAGTGGTTGTTCTGATCCAAATATACACGCGCAATCACCGCCACAAAGCACAAAATAATGTATGCATGAGTGAAAATAATAGGTATATTACCAATAAATTCAACATGAGGTATAAAATATTGTTAATATATGCAGAATGTATTTCATTATTGTGCAATGAGGCATGCAATGTTGACCCAAAACCACTGTCAGCGTTGGGTTTTAGTGTCAAAAATTAATAGCGTCCGCAAATAAGCTGGGGCGGTAATACGCATATGACTGAAATGAATTCAATGTCGCTGAGAAGCCATTGTATATCATTGGGTTTTCAGAGCGGCACGGACTTTTGATCCGCGGGACGTCATATGTGACACCTGATCCTCTGGTTCAGAAGAAATGCTTTAAATGTTGCTCCAAACAAGCTATCATCGTTCAGAGGATTCGCTTTACGTGATGCTTTAAACGAGCAATCATCGTTCAGAATACTTGTTATAAATGATGCTTTAAACGAGCTATTCTCGTTCAGTAGGCACTGTAAATGAGCTATCATCGTTAGGTATACTTGCTATGAAGGATGCTATAAACGAGCTATCACCGTTCAGAAGATTTGCTTTCAGTATACTTGCAGAAAAGGATGCTCTTAACGAACTATCGTTCAGAAGGCTTTCTTTAATGATGTTCTAAACAAGCTATCACCGTTCATAAGTCTTGTTTTAAATGATGCTCTAAACGAGCTATCATCGTTCAGTATACTTGCCATAAAGGAAGCTCTAAACGAGCTGTCATCATTCAGAAGTTCTATTTTTCAGACTTTTAAGAACTAAATTCCTAGAATACGATATGATAAGCAACACGCCTTGTGTTAGCAGGTTGTCGTCTGCTAAAGATGGTGGCTTGATGCCACTTGGCCGGCCGTTGTCGTACGATCGAAGATGGCGGCCCGATGCCACTAGCCGGCAGTTGTGGTACGATCCAAGATGGTGGCCGGATGCCAACTGGCCGGCAGCGCAACACCATATGTGACACGTAATCATCTGCGTGTATGTACGGAGGGCTAGCCATGGACCTCTTCCTTCAAGACCAAACACCAATAGCAGGCATCTGCCTACAGCAGGCATCTGCCTACAGCAGGCATCTGCCTACAGCAGGCATCTGCCTATAGCAGGCATCTGCCTATAGCAGGCATCT
>SDVV010008349.1:0-17247 GCA_016164225.1 Gammarus roeselii | reverse complement strand
TGCTCTCCTAGCAAACATCCCTCCTTGCACACTGCTCTCCTCGCACACATCCCTCCTTGCACACTGCTCTCCTCGCACACATTTGTCCTTGCACACTGCTCTCCTCGCACACATCCCTCCTTGCACACTGCTCTCCTCACACACATCCCTCCTTGCACACTGCTCGCCTCGCACACATCCCTCCTTGCACACCGCTCTCCTCGCACACATCCCTCCTTGCACACTGCTCTCCTCGCACACATCCCTTCTTGCACACTGCTCTCCTCGCACACATCCCTCTTTGTACACTGCTCTCCTAGCACACATCCCTCCTTGCACGCTGCTATCTTAGCCTCCTTCCCTCCTCTCCCAAGAGCTGTTCTGAGTCAGAGTATCATTGTTTCCCAAACTTGCAAGCTCTTGCTACCAGTTCATTTCCCGCTCTATTTGTATTCCACTGGCGGTTCAATTGCGTGGAAATACGCAGTTGAGGCTGCTCATAATAGGCCTATGAAGTTCTGACCTAAAATTGTTACTGCTATGAAGCAGGTCCATGAAATCCAATGTTGAAACCCGGGTGTAATTTTATTCATTTTGTGAGGGTCATACACGTGCTACTTAAAAGAGCTGACCAATGCCATTCTTCCTGAATTTGAATCATTTACACATGACGATCGTTCAAACAGACCTTCGTCGTAAATTGTAGACCAATCAGCAGCTTTGGATAAGCTCACAGTGGTGGTATGGAGTTACAGTTGTTATGGAGTTACAGTTGTTAAATGGAGTTACAGATGTTAAGGAGTTACATTTGTTATATGGAGTTACAGGTGGTATAGAGCTACAGTTGTTTTGGAGTTAGAGCTGAAATGGACTTACAGGTGGTATGGTGTTACAGTTGTTTTGGAGTTACAGGTGATATGGAGTTACAGGTGGTATGGAGTTTCAGGTGGTATGTATTTACAGGTGGTATGGAGTTATAGTTGACTGTAATTCTGCCAAGATGTTGACGAGTAATTTAATAGATATTTCCAACTCTACTTTAACAAGTATTCAAATTTCCAAACCGTTGTATAACTTTCACATTCAATTTGCGATATTTAACTGTGTTGACTATACGTAATGCTAACGGAAAATGTTCATCCGACAATCTCAGATGCAGTAAATGTTGTATACATTATTATTTCCGAACAATTATTAGGTGCCCTGTTGATGAACCTAATATGGTGGGTCGCCCAATGTAGTCGAGCGTTGCAGCAAATGAGAACATTACGTCTCAAAACACTCAAATTTTTATTATGACCGCGTCTCTTAAAAATGTCACTTATGCCCATGCTACTGAGATTGGTTTTTATTGATTGCGTTTGGAATTCACTGAAGTATGCGTCGCGACTGGATTGATGTATGAAATTAAACATATTTATAAATAAACAAACGACCTCCAGGACTTCTGAATCATCAGCTCAAATCTCTAAATGGAGTATCAACTGAACTACATCAACTTCTTTGATGATTTCATTTCGCTTGGCCTGTACCCATTAACTAATCCCTCGACGAGTACCACTGCCGCATCTGCATCCCTACTAGGATACTTTTCTTGACCATTTTAATTGTATAACTCGTGCAGCTGAGATCACCTCAGATGTTTCCGACCGTTACACAGTTTTAATTCAGCAGACAAATTGTCACGAATGACCGTAACCCGATCGATGAAAACCAAAGAAAATGTAACGACTCGCGACTTTATTTCACTGACGACCTTATAGACATGATATCCACTTACGACCTTATAGACATAATATCCACTTACGACCTTATAGACATAATATCCACTTACGACCTTAGAGACATGATATCCAATTACGACCTTATAGACATGATATCCACTTACGACATTATAGACATGATACCCACTTACGACCTTACAGACATGATATCCACTTACGACCTTATAGACATGATATCCACTTACGACCTTATAGACATGATATCCACTTACGACCTTATATACATGATACCCACTTACGACCTTATAGACATGATATCCACTTACGACCTTAAAGACATGATATCCACTTACGACCTTATATACATGATATCCACTTACGACCTTATAGACATGATATCCACTTACGACCTTATAGACATGATATCCACATTCGACCTTATAGACATGATATCCACGTACGACCTTATAGACATGATACCCGCTTACGACCTTATAGACATGATATCCACTTACGACCTTATAGACATGCTATCCACTTACGACCTTATAGACATGATATCCACTTACGACCTTACAGACATGATATCCACTTACGACCTTATAGACATGCTATCCACTTACGACCTTATAGACATGATATCCACTTACGACCTTATAGACATGATATCTACTTACGACCTTATAGACATGATATGCACAGTAAACCGAAATGATGCACTCAGGCAGTTCAATATTGCACGGACTGAGCTCTCCGGTGCTCCTTTCCTCCTAACAACAAAAGAGGTCCGCTTCGAACAAAGTATGTATCCACGGATACCACAGGGCATATTTGATTCAGGGAAATGACGACAGATTGTACCGTAGATTCATAAGGCAACACCTCACCCATATATATGAAAATTAACGTTACGCATGTGAATATAAACGTTATAAAATCGAGTTCATAAAACTGACTAACTTTGCACGTAATAATTGGCTTCATAATTTGATTGAGACCTTACGAGAGAATTACGAAAAACTCTGGAAAAAGAAAATCATTGTAACTTCCTTGCAAAATAAACAAAGAAATTTGTATCCAATTATCATTGATGATTTCATTCTGATTCCAAATGCATGCAATATTTATTTCAATATGAACCTGCTAAACCTGATAAACCTGATAAACCTGATGAACCTGATGAACTGCGTAAATATTCTGCTTCTAAAAACATACTTGATGAACATGGCTTAGATGATGCAATACTTGAACCGCCAATGATCAATACTGCGGATCAAACCAAAGTGAAAGTATTCATAAATGGTTTATAAAATGATACATGCAATGACTGGGATGATATCCCAACCAAAGAAATTAATGTAATGTCAAGAATTATTTTTATCTACCCCGACCCAAATTATTAAACTGACAGTAGCATACAAACGACTTCAACTCAACCCAACTCATGAACAGAGGGTAGCATACAATGATATTTACAGGAGGTTGATTGAGAAGAACGAGTGCAAACTTTGTATTTGCAGTGTGATTTGATGTTGACTGTCTTGAAGTATACGAGCTAGAAAAATGCCTGGGGCCTCCAGAAGCGTATTATAAAATCTAATAATCCTTCCTGGAGGGCATATGTAAAAGAGAGGGATACGAAATATTTTCAAGATGAGAGAGGTCGAACAGAATTCTGTTGGCGATGGAACGTCCAGATATTTATAGCAATAATGTTCAAGTCCTATCTGCCTCTTCCTGATGTGGGCCCATTGTATGAATGTGGATACGTCCCTGAATATTGTGACCGACAGGCTGCAACATAGTTCACCTTTCTATCATTGAGTTTTGTTATATATGTACATATTCGTGTGTGTAAAGGACATAAAATGTATCCTGGTGCACTCGTCACAAGCTCGATTTATAAATTTATGTCTAGTATTCACTTTCTACTCTGTCTCTCAGTGTGTTCTTTTGGTGCGTAGTTTCAGTGTATTGGTATGAATACTTTGTTAAACTCCTTAATTTGTAATCATCATTGAACAATCGAGTGCTCTTATAATGACTATTTTTATTATTAGTAGTATTTCAGTTATTATCAATGAGTCGCTTCAGGGGAGATTTTTTCCTCGAGGCTCTCAAAATCCGTAAAAAAAATTGAAACTCAGAAAATACTTCCCGTCACAGACAAAGTTTTCGAAAAAGATGTTTATTCTGATATATATGCTCACTTTGAATCTAATTACCAACCTAACCTAAATAGATATGACTTAGCTACAGGCTTTCAAGAATACAGAACCTACTGTGTGGAAATTCTTTGGAGATGCCATCAATTGGTTCAGTTGTGAGTTAGTCACTGTTGTGGCTTGTAGGGACCTCAGCTAAGCATTCGATTTTGTGACCATACATTTTTGATAGGAAAATAAACGCAAATGATATTAATTTCATTAACAATAGTTGCATAATAAGTATCTTCTCGATAAAAAAAACACACGCAGTTGAACTAAACGCTCATTATCTCACGGAACGCTTAATACATGAGTACCACAAAGACCGATCCTAGTACCATCATTTCTTTACTACTTTAATTCCATTTTGAACATTACCAACAGGTTCCCCTCTGTTTTTCTTGTAGATGATATTTCAGTGAACTTTTCGATCACAATAAATTGAAATTAAAATGTTACTAAAATTGATGATCAATTGGTCAGCATACATTAAGCTGAGGCAAAATGTTGAGCATACACAGAGTTTATATTTTCCCGGAGGGGGAGAAAATACCCGTTCCAAACACACCCAGCAGCAAGTTTAGCACAAACAAAGTTTCTCGGTGTAATAGTGAACGAGAAACTTCACAGGGACGATCATGTCTCTAATGATTACAAGGAAACTATTCAGATCGTGTAACAGACTCCACAAAATTCGAAAATGTCTAATCACTTCTCCAAAAAATCGATAATGTCTAACCACTTCAATAATGTCTAACCACTTCGATAATGTCTAACTACTTCGATAATGTCTAACCACTTCTTTAATGTCTAACCACTTCGATAGTGTCTAACCACTTCTGCTAAAAGTTCTTTGAACCTCAATCTTATTCAATTACTTCTGAACTGCTGCATTTATAAATGTGTATGCTTTAAAAACATAACAAACCAGTGCAGCGGCGACCACACTTAATTAGTGCACGGCACTTGCACGGTAAATATCACCATAACATGATGAACTCAGCTCATGTATTACAACCATAATGACATCTAACTTCCGTTAAAATCTGGTTCATCGAGCATCGCTGGCAACAGGACCCTCAAACCATCGATTAACGGAATAGCATTCAGTGGAAATACGCCTTGAAAAATTCACTCTACTGTCTTGAAGAGTTGCGTTCGCTATTCGGCTCTCACAACTGAGAGCCTCTGGGTAGCACGGCCACTTAATCCACAGACAGCAAAAACTCCCCCTTCCCCATTTGCTTAGAATGCTTGGTATTCCCCTAACCCATTTGCCTAGAATGTTTGGTATCCCCCTTCCGTATTCAACTAGAAAGATTGGTGTCCCCCTTCCCCGTTTGCCAAGAATGCATGGCATCCCCCTTCCTCATTCGTCTAGAATGCTTGGTATCGAATTGTTTGGACGGTACCTGCAGCGTCTGTGTAGTAACAACAATACTACGAACAAATGTGAACGGTTTTCATGAAATGGCTGCCAGTTCTGCATGTGCCTTGCTGGATGAAGGCTGAATTCCAGATATTTATACATTGCATATACCTATCCAAAAACGTAAACATATCATATAAATTGATCCACTAGAATTGTTTCTCCATCTGCTTCTTCTGCACGTTTCGAAACTTTGTGTATATTAACAATTCTGCCGCTTACGTCAGGCTATTCGTAGCTCACTGTCAGAAGCGGACTATGTTTCAGAGAAAGGTATCCTGTCAACCTCGACACTTCCATGCATTAAGGAGAAATCCGACCATCCAAAATTTCGACCCTGTGATAAAAAAATTACATCCACTTCTAGGAAGACGACACGAAATCTAATTTTAGGCATAACATGTGCACTCGACAAATATTACCTATATAATAAGAGCGAACGCGTCGTTCTCGTTATCGGTTTTCGTGTTGATTCAGAGCGTTTAAACTAACTCAGAGGGCCTGGGGGCTGATGTTCCTTGCTTTTCCCTGCCTCTGCATCTTTCACCAACACATGAGGCTATTCCATTAATAATTCACCCGGCCTCCCTTTGGCTTTGGCCTACTTTCTTGAAGAATGGGAGGCGCGGAAAGAAACCGTTAGCTACGGATGCTAGTTCTCGGACTTCGTAACTTGTGCACACAAAAGAACTTTGCAGACCCAAGCAGTCAATAAATCTTTGAAGTCGTGAAGCGATCTGTTTATGAACTACGTTGAATAAAATGTGAAGATATTGCGTTCATAAATAATAAGCACCATTCGCAGGAATCGGAAACTGGATGTAGGAGTAAAAAATATCTATGGGCGTTGGCTGTGAGTTACATTTAAGAAATTCTAAAGTATTCTAACCTTCTCAAACGCTACTCAGTCAATAGAATTTAACTACAGAATTCAACTACATGCATATTCGGGTATAATTATTATTGGTGGGCCAATGTAGAGAAGTGTTTAACTAAATATCAGTTGCGTTGTTACTACCATTTGTGGCACTTCCGCGAACACTCGCCGACAGAACGACGATATGCGAAGACTGTGGATAGGCACCGCAACACATTTGCTAATGTCAAACATATCTGCACAAAATTATGTTGATTGCCTGAAAGTACAACCGAGAAAAAGTGCATACAGCCTCCAGGAACGGATTGAATACTCAAATAATCACTTCCTGAAGGTAGTATGTAACAGGGAGGGATACGAACTATCCACACTTGAAGAAAGATGGGACAGAATACTGCTTGTGCAGGAAAATCCCGATATTAATATGAATAATGTTCAACTCCTAACTGCATATTTAGATTGTGGGTCCATTATATTCGGGCGGCAGTGAGGCTGAGATGCGACCCCGAGTATGTTCACTGATAGGTTTGTATACATATTCCTGTGGGAATATGTATACATATTCCTGTGGGAAAGTGACATAAAAGATATTCTATGCACGCGTGTCTCAAACCTAATCAATAAATTATTGTCGTGTATCGCAATTTTGAACTGTCTTTACTTGTGTTTTTGTTTAGACGATATTTTTGATGTATTGGTGGGATTTTTTTACTTGATTCCTGATGTAACTATTATTCTACCGTCGAGTGCCTCAATACAGATAAATATTTTTATTATTGTTATATCATTTTAAAAGCCTTTTTTTGCGTTAGACTGAACTTATATTCTAGGGTTGAACAATAACGTTTATAATGAATAAGGTTATTTGCCTGTATCGAAACTAAGGGTGAAGACATTTAGCAGTGTCACCACTCGTAATAGTTTTTCAGCCATGAAAACTTGATGATATTGATCGATATTGTTACTAAACGTATAGAAGCGAAAGAAAATTGATCGAATTGTAGTTTTGAAAGAAGAAATGAAAACTTCGGCTAGTTCCAATTAACGTGTACCCCAAATAAGTGCAGGTAGGCCTTGGCTATATCATATGAAACAATATTACTCTATCTCTATGGTCGCACTTACGGTAAAGGGGAGATTGTGTTCTAAAATATTTTCTTGATTTTTGTATTGGTCAGAACACAGACTAATGCTCCCAACAAATAATAAATAGAGAATCAAACCAAGTTATTCAGTTTTGAAAGAATCACCGCCTCTTGAATTGTCCCTGCTCATAATTGCACTGATCCAGTACATGATAAAAACAGACCGATGAACAGTAATCCATAACCTTATATACTTTTGTGGTAAAATATAACAGCACAGCTGAAGCCCTCAGCCTGTCCTGCAGGCCACCAGACCCCCGTGCAGGGGCGTATCATGCCTTCACTGCAGCCACTCTGTTTGTTGAGCGAATTATTTATTGTGGGGGATTTCCCACCGCGTTTGTTTGCGTATACATCAGTTAAGGGTAGAGGGGAATGGGAGGGAGAGAGGTAGGTGGGTGGGAGAGAGGGGAAGGACGAGAACAGGGGAAGGGGGAGGGAGGTCGGGGGTAGTCTGCACCTGCCTGTTTGCCAAACGTAACAGTAAAGCTGCAGCAATCACCGAGGTCATGAATGAATGAAGGGGCTCTCTATTTGACGATATCAGTTACGAGACCATCGAATACATCCAGGAGTAAGTTGGTTTTCTTCCTTTTCGAATACTCCAAGGCACTGAGAATAAAGTGAGCCGCCTTCATGAGGTATATATGATGCGCAGAAGGTGGGATTAATTTTTTTTGATGCTCTCGAACAGATAAGACGATCCAAATATTTTTTTACCCCTCGAAATATTCCTAAAATACCTCCACATTTATTATTTTCGTCACTAATGTGGAGATAAATTTTATTTGAAGTCCTAAAATATATATATCAGAAAAACTGAGTATTAATGCAATCGTACGCATTTTTTAAATGTGAATTGGCTGCGATACATATTATCGATAGTTCGCTCACTGTAATTGCTTATTTTATTATAATTTAATACATGTCAGGGTTTCTCACGCCGGGGAATGTGCAGCTAGTGCAATTGGACGTGTGGCCAGGACCATATTTGCCAACACCGAATACGAAGTCATTAGATTGCTTTTGCTAAACTTGTGATGGGACATCTAATGAGTCCTCATAATTGAAACAATACCAGCGTCGATTCCACCATCTGAGGTGTGACATCTAAAGTGGTTGATGCACTGTGGCACAAATCTTCGATTGGCACAGTAATAATAGCTTTAGAGTTTTTGAACATTTATGCCGTGCGGTGTTCTCATTCGTTTTCTAATGTTCACGTATTTACAGTGAATGTTGGGTGATTAATACCCAGCTAGACCCTTCCATCATCCGCGGGAATTGTTCGTGCATATCTCCCGCCCTATCATACGAGAGTATAGTCCGTTACATTCCTATTAGCCCATCATACGAGGAAATAATCTGTTACATTCTTTCCCTCCCATCATACGAGAGCATATTCCGTTACATTACTACCCTTTCCATCATACTATGGTATAGCCCGTTACATTCCTTCCTCCCATCATACGAGGGAACAATCCGTTACATTCATCTCCTCCTATCATACGAGAGTATAGTCCGTTGCATTCCTTTTAACTCATCATACGAGGGTATAGTCAGCAACATTCTTCCCCGCCTATCATATGAAGGTATATTCGGTTACATTCCTACCCTTTCCATCATTCGATGGTATAGTCCGTTACATTCCTTCCTCCCATCATATGAGGGAACAATCCGTTACATTCATCCCCTCCCAGCATACGAGAGTATAGTCCGTTACTTCCATATCCTCACATCATACTAATGCATACTCCGTTACTTTCCTCCCCTCTCATAATACGAGAGAATAGTCCGTTACAATCCTTTTATCCAATCATGTAAAATTGTAGTCCGTTACAGTCCCTTCCCCTCATCGTACGAGGGTAAAGTCAGATTCAATCCTCTCCTCCCACCATACGAGGGTATAGCCCGTTAATTCCGTCGCTCTCATCATACGCGAGTATAGTCCGTTAAATTTATCCATTCCCATCATACGAGAGTATCGTCCGATACATTCATCTTATCCCATCATCGAGGTAAAGGGTTCGACTCCTTTCATATCCAGAACTCAAAAAGAGAAAGTGCAACGTTGTATAAACTTTGCGGCATGAATAACATGTTATGGTAACCACAGAAAACGAGACCACGTAAGTCCTCTCCTCGAAAAATTACAGTGGCTCAATATCTGTGAGAAATAAAACCCACAATGCCTCGTCGGAGGAAAGAAAAACTGTAAATTGTATATTGTTGAAACCATCTAGTTCAGTATGACGTGGACATCTGGAGTCTTGAAATGTATGGGTTGTTGCAGTGGTCCTTGATTTCTTCCCTCCCCATCCTTTTTTCAAATTCCAATGGTGTTCCCGCTCTGTGCTACCTCTTAGATGTTTCATCTCTGACGTATAATAACGGACAAGGTATTTTCCTTTATCTTGGAAATTTCCACTACTCGCTGCTTTCAGATGAATTTCTCCTGTCGTTTATAGAGCAGTTTTTAAACAAAAGCATCCCCCTGATGAGGGAGTAATGTTGTGAGGTTCTTACTATTGCCCTCCTAATGAATAATTTTGGTAACTAAGACAAAAATAAAACACTCACAATTGCTACGGTTCTTCAATCAACGAGTCAGTGGAATCCTAACATACTTTACAATAAGGGGATCAAAGATCCTAAGCCAATACTCAACTTTAGGTCCTTCTGCGGTGGCCGCCGGTGTTGGTCTTGCCTTGTCCGCTCTGCCCTTGGCTAACTGTCCCCAATGACTCAAAATCTTACAAAAAAGGGGAGGCGCCTCGCGTTAATGTTTGAGATTGGAATTGTCCAATGAGAACAGCTTTACCGTTTGCTAACTTTTGACGGGCGTGTCCCCGGATTTACTGGTGTCCCATTGACGCCCAAGTTATTTTATTCGTTTTTGAAACAACACATGGCCTTCATGAAATCCTATTGCATGCACCGAAATGCTGACCTCTCAACTTGTTGTACAGGCACAAATGGCATACGCTTACGAAGGCTCTCGTCCAAGTAACCTAACCCGGGCAGACGTTATCCTAACAGACACAAGAAATGCTGACGTCTCCACTTGATTGACAGACACAAATGACCTACACTTACAACGGAGTCATTCAGTACAACGAAAACCATCCTACACTTGCAGTAATATGTTTGGAATCCTACCCAGGGCCCGTAGTCAATGAGAGCAACGACTATATATAAATATATAAACCGATATTTAAGGTGTATAACACCCCCCTACGTTTGAGAATTTCACTGCCTCCTAGCAGAAGATATAAGACCTGGTGCCTTTTTTCATGTGGGTTCTAGGAATATTTCCTTTGATGGGGCTAGAGTTGTTGCTCGCTGGAGGAGGGGGCCGATTCTCTCTCGGTTCACCCGTATATCTTCATGGATAGACATCAACGCTGGTCATCACGAGACGGTTATTCTGGGCGCGGTGTCAGTAGACCTCAGCTGTTTCGCATTGTCAACACGCAGTGGCGTATTCCTTTTACGTGAATTGTGGTGATTACATTAACCTTTGCTCGTCGTGGTTGATGATTAGCATCACATTTTCTCATCGTGGTTGGTGATTAGCATCACCTCTTCTAGTCGTGGTTGGTGATTAGCATCACCTCTGCTCGTCGTGGTTGGTGATTAGCATCACCTCTGCTCGTCGTGGTTAGTGATTAGCATCACCTCTGCTCGTCGTGGTTGGTGATTAGCATCACCTTTTTGTTCATGTGCCCTCCCGTTGCGGGAAGGTGCCTCTCGTTTTTTTTTTATGTACAGCTTGAAATTTCCTTGAGCTGGTACTGTCAACGTGGCAGCATCAGATATCAGGAGGAGGGGGTGGGCCCAGGTTTGTTGGTCTGACGCCGCTTAGCACCGGTGTGTGGCTGCCAGAGACGGAGGGGGCAAAGTGAGTTCATATTGATTTGCAATATATTGCAATGCGTGTTCCCTTGAGTAACCAAGTCAAGCAGTGGCAAGGACATGATCCTGAGAAGCAGAATGATTGAGAATTAACTGACTCTTACATAGAGTTTGAACTTAAATCTTGAGTTGTTGATCGACAACATGGTTACTCAAGCGATTATATTGATTGGATTCTCCACATAGTCATAGGTTAGAGCGCACGTGAGAGCTATTTACATAAATGTAAGGTGTATAATTGTTTTCTTGAATCAGTCATTGGCAAATGTTAGATACACAACTTCAAAATTACATATTACGGGACTAACACAGTCCAACTCATGTCCGCATATAAATTAAAATTATGTTCACACCTAAGAAACTTTGTTCTGTTACTTCTATGATTGTACCTAGGCATTGGTTCAGTTCCCGTTCTTCGATCGGCCTCATCGGATTGACGGTCGCTTGCGGCTGCAGGGAGAGCGGTGTGGTCTGTGTTCGTCGGCACCTCATTACCATTGTTGTGCGGGTAGGGGTCATCGAGTCGTAAGTGGGCCAGCTTCAACCTATTGACGTGAACAGTCTGGACGTTGCGGTCGGCGTATACACTACGGATCGTATTGTTGTCATTGTTTCGTTCGAGTACTCTGTACGGGCCAAGGAATTGAGTGGGCCAGCCTTGCGTGCCTTCTGTTTTCAGAGTTTCATTTCGTAGGAGAACTAACGAACCCGGTGTTATGAGTTTGTTGTTGGCCGTTTTGTCGTAATACTGAGCTGAATTGTCATGAGCTATTTTGGACTGTGTTCTTACTTGCCTGAAAGCTTTGCTAGCCTCAGCGACATTTCAACCTCGTAGTTAGTATCACTGGCATAAATGATTTATTCTTTTGATAAGAAGTCTTCGAAGGAGAAGTGAGCATCTCGACCATGAAACAGAAAGAAAGGAACGTCGTTGATGCTTTTTTGGAAGTCGGTATTGATCGCAAGAGTAACAAGTGGGACGCTGTCGTCCCAGGTGAACTTGTCATCAGAGGATAAGTGACTAAAAGCGCGTTTACGGACGGAATTCATTGTTTCCGTTAAACCGTTGCTCATTGGGTGATAGGCAGTAGTTAGTTTGGTCTTTCTTTTTAATTTTCGGAGGACTTCATTGGAAAGATCGTTTACAAATTCCCCACCTCGATCGCTGACGATCTCGAGAGGACATCCATTTTCAGCAATGAATTGCATCAGGGCCTTGGAAACGACTTCAGCGGATTCGTTTGGAAGTGGGTAAACGGAAACGAACTTTAAAAAATGATCAACAATCGTCAGGCCATATTTGTTGCCGGAGTAACTCGTTGGTAATTTGATCAGATCGACACCCACACTCTTCATTAGATAACTAACCGGCGGGAATTCGCCAAGCGGAGCTTTCATTTGACCTCGCCATTTGCGTTTCTGACAAGGAAGGCGTTCACGAACGTAGTGCTTGGTATCGGATTTCATGTTAAACCAAAAGAATCGGTCGCGAGCTCATTGCACGGTTCGGAGAAAACCCATGTGAGCGGATACCTTGGAGTCGTGGGGAAGTTTTAACGCAATTGGCACAAGTTTATTTGGAACTACCGTTTGAATGTTGAGTCGTCCATGTCGTCTATTAAATCGAGGAAGACGACACAGTATGCCATCGTCCATAAAGTATTCCTCGACACCGCTTAATTTAGGGAGATTTGACCGGTCTCCCTCCAGGAATTTCACTACTTTTCCCCAGAACGGGTCAGCTAATTGCTCTTGTCTGATGAGTGATCGGTCGAGGGTCGGGTCTGCGCTGCTCTCTGGTCCGTCATCAACAAAGACAGCGCAAGTAATGTCTTTATCGGCTCGAACTTCGTCCTCTTCCTGATAGCTGTCCACGGGCTCCCAGGACATGAAGGGACAGATGTTTTCTGTTTAAAGATGTATCGCAAGCGAGCGTGATCAGTAACCACTTCGAACTTATAGCCGTACAGATATGGATTGAAAAATTTAATGGCTTCGTGAATGGCAAGTGCTTCCTGCTCGGTTACCGAATAATTAAGCTCTGGCCCACGCAGTTTTCGACTGAAAAGCACAATTGGTAATTCGCCAATGGGATGTTGTTGATTTAACACTGCTCCAATCGCAACTTTTGAGCTGTCAGTGTGCAATACAAATGGTTTAGAATAATCAGGGTATTTTAAAATGGGTGAGGTACCAAGTGGATTTTTTAATGTATCGAAAGCCTTTTGGTGCTCACCGGTCCAACAGAATTTTGCTTTCTTTTTCGTTAAAGCAGTGAGGGGGGCGGAGACGGGCGCATAGTCTCAAATGAACTTCCGGTAATAACCTGTTGCCCCGAGGAACCTCCTCACCTGCTTCACAGTTTTGGGGTGTGGCACGTCAGAGAACGCGCTCACCTTTTTTGGGTCAGGCTGTATGCCCGTGTTATCGACAAGATGTCCCAAATATTTTACCTAGCTAGAGACGAATTGACATTTCTTCAACCCCAGTTTGAAACCACATGACTCGATCTGATTGAAAATTTCTCCCAGATGAATCATATCTTCCTCAAATGTGCTTGAAAAAAAATTAAAATGTCGTCAACATAACAGTACAAGAATTTGCCCAGGTATTTACTGGAGGCAAGATTGCACACTCTTTGGTACACGCTGGGCGGATTAATCATACCGAACGGAGTTCTAAGGAATCGATACGCGCCAGTATTAGTTCGAAATGCAGTTATGTCACGAGACTCTTCGTTGAGTTCTACCTGCCAGAAACTAGACTTCATGTCAAAGGTGGTGAAGACTGTGGCACCTGACAACGACTCTAAAGTCTCATCAATTCTTGGGATGGGGAATACATCCCGTTTAATTAATACGTTACGAAGCGTAAATCACCATCTCTCTTTTTAATTAGCATAACTGGGCTGCTCCACGGCGACGTACAGGGTTCGATAACCCCTTGACTGAGCTTCTTTTTGACGTGCGTTTCGATCGTTTGTCTTGTGGAGTGAGGGATGCGGTACTGAGGAGTACAAATAGGTGTGTGCTGTTGCACGTCAATGTGAGCTTAATTTTTGACATGCCCTAATTCATCTCCCACGGCAATGACATTTCTGTGACTGTTAATTAAATTAGCAACGGAGGCTCGCTGTGTCAAAGGCAAATGTTTCAAATTTACGTCATCCAAAACCTCATCAAAAATAGGGTCATTCCGTTTGTTTTTACTGTCTATCAGTTCTGATTTTTTGCAGTGAATGCCGACCTTGTTAATTTTAGCGGAATTTATTTTTGAGTTACCATCAGAGTCAATTTCCACGAGTTTAATCATTTCAATGTTATTTTCTTCGAGAGCCAGTTCTATCGTTACTACATGGGGTATTATGAGGAACTTCAACATTCCTCTCACTACAAATAAAAATAGTAGTCGGTACTTGACCTTCTTCAACAATCGCATGACATCGAGGGATCATCAAATCATGAAAGTTTTTGCTCTGGGAGACAATTACTGTTTTTCCGTTCAAATGCAGGGGTACCTTGACACGAGCGAATACTGCAACGCCAACTTCGACATTCAAATCATTCGGAGCTTTGCCGACACTGAAAGATTTCCAACTTTTGATGCTTGCACTACGCTCACTGTTGGAGGATCATATCATAATTGGTACCGACAAAATAATAATTAATTCCGTAAATTGAAGGGCAACCTGGACGGTCTGAAAAAAAAATATTTGCGCCGACGTTCTCTGCAAGAAATCTTTACCTAGCAGTAATACACCTGTGAATTCGACATTTTGACTAACGATTACTGCATGTTTAATTATATCGTTGGGAAAACGGAAATTAAGATCATTTACTCCTTCAGTTTCTAACTCTTTGCCATTAACTGCACGCAGAGTCTTCGCACAGGGTCGCATGGCTTCACTAGTTTCGATCATTTTGCGAGCGATACTGGACTTGATGAGTGCCACGCTAGAACCATTGTCAACAAAACACGTCATCGTCAGGTGATCAACAGGTGATGCAATTAGGGGGGCAAGATTTTGAGAGGTCGCTTCAAGTTTTTTTTTATTCAACGGGCAACTCAAGTAGTTATTGCTATGAACTTCCAAGCAGGTACAGTCACGACGGTATAGCGGCACGTTATACGGTAGAGGTCGTTCTGTCGGTCTTTGGTACCGAGTGCGGGAAACAAAGTTTGAGCCTGTGTTATGCATGTATATTGTCCGGGCGAACGGTTGTTATCTGCTCATTGGACGTTCCTGAAATGTTGCGTCCATGCTCTCATTGAGAATCTCGCTTTCGATTCGCATCATTTTCGTTACGAAATCGTCCACTGTGTCTGGTTCGAAGTCCGATGGAATATTTTTTAACAGCTGAGATTTTATGTTTGAAACAGAATCCCTAAAAAAATGCTTTGAGCTTTTGGGTCACTGATTTTCCAATAATCCCCGTGCAAATCCTGCCAGCTGGTAAGTGCACGAGTGTTGAAGCTAGATACACATTTGTCAGGTTTTTGTTTCATTGCCAGTATTTTTCCCATAGCGACATGACGTCGCATAGTAGTGCCGTGAGCACTACTATGTGAGCAATAGTTTCCAACTCGCTCTGGTACAGAATATACTTGTCCCACTCTGGCCCCTTTAGGCTACATTCCAGGTATTTAAGTTGAAGAGCTTCATCATCAGTTTCTAACGAGACACGAGTTATGAAGTGTTTTAAAAAAATGTACTACGTCTCCAGTCCCGTCATAAAAGGGTAACGTGTCATGAAGGCCTAGACAGGGAGTGTTTGCCATGTTGGTCTTTATTTATGTTTTAACTCGGCAGTTGTGAATTTGAACTCGATAAAGTAATTTTTGTTTAAAGAGATATCTCGACACCAAATGGAAAGCACAATTCCTCAACCATTTTTTTAACACTTATAAAATATAATTTTCACACAATACACGAAATGGAACAATACACAAAATGGAGCAATGCACGAAATGGAACAATACACATAATATAGCACTAGACGAATTGTTAAAAGAAAAAACATTAAATAATACATCGTATTCACTGACAATTTCAATTCTCTACGTTATGAGGCGAGGGACTGGGGATGATAGTAATTGTTCACAAAACGAGACAATTATTTCTAAGTATCGGTCACGAGTATCATCTCACTGCGCTGCCACTAAATGTTGTGAGCTTCTTACAATTGACCTCCTAATGAATAATTTGGGTAACTAAGACATAAATAAAACACTCACAATTGCTACGGTTCTTTCATCAACGAGTCAGTAAAATTCTAACATACTCTACAGTAAATGGATCAAAGATCCTACGCCAATACTCAACTTTAGGTCCTTCTGCGGTGGCCGCCGGTGTTGGTCTAGCCTTGTCCGCTCTGCCCTTGGCTAACTGTCCCCAATGACTTAAAATCTTACAAAAAAGGGGAGGCGCCTCACGTTAATGTTTGAGATTGGAATTGTCCAATGAGAACATTTCGACCGTTAGCTAACTGCTAAAGGGCGTGTCCTCGGATTTACTGATGTCCCACTGGCGCCCAAGTTATTTTATTCGTTTTGGAAACAACACATGGCCTTCATGCAATCCTAATGCAGGCACCGAAATGCTGACCTCTCAACTTGTTGTACAGGCACAAATGGCATACACTTACGAAGGCTCTCGCCCAAGTAACCTAACCCGGGCAGACGTTATCCTAACAGACACAAGAAATGCTGACGTCTCCACTTGATTGACAGACACAAATGACCTACACTTACAACGGTTCTCGTGCGAGTAGAAGAAATACACATAACGTACAGATTTAAAACTAAGTATCAATGTAGATATCAACACAACGGAGTCACTTAGTACAACGAAAACCATCTTACACTTGCAGTAATATGTTTGGAATCCTACCGAGGGCCCGTAGTCAATGAGAACAGCGACTTTATATAAATATATAAACCGATATGTAAGTTGTATAACAGTTAGTCATAT
>SDVV010008348.1:0-17247 GCA_016164225.1 Gammarus roeselii | reverse complement strand
CCATTGAGAGTTTGTGGTGTCTGTTGAAGAATGAAATACATGAAGTCCCCATTACAACCAAAAAACAGCTTATTGAACGCCTCATAAAAGTTTGGTTCCATTCTGACAGAATCAAGGATTTGTGCATGACACTAATTCGTGGCATGCCTAAACGGGTACAAGCCCTTAAGTCTGCTAAAGGAGGGCAAACAGACTACTGAAATACTCGTTCTGCATAAATAATATGAAATAAATCATATATCAATACATAAATTGTGTTTATTTCACCTTTTTATGTAAAAATACCGAAAATCTCAAAAATCCATAATAATTTTTCCAGTACTGTAATTAGTACCATTTTGTAATAAAATAAAATTATTGAGTATCTGTGTTCCTTTATATACATAAATAACAATTTAAAAAATTCAATTTGCATACGCCGCTCCTCACGGTGAAATTTTCACGGGTACTGCAAGTTTGGTGCTGATTTCGGTTTTGTGCAATTCCATCGCTAGACGAAGCGACAAGTTCCTGCACAAGTTTTATCTGCAAGGTAAATAATAGAGCATGCGTGTCTGTCAGTCTGTCACACCGTCCCAATAATATGATACGGGAAAATTAGGACGGCCGGTTCAGATTTGAAAAATATGAAATTGAAACAAATATTTCTTGAATCAAGAATACGCATCAATAGGCCAAGAGGCATCCCTTGCCCTACATAAACGAAGGGCAATGACAAATTCATGAATAAAAAGCGTTTCACGAACACGGTGAGCTGGAGGAAGAATGGGGTTTCTAGGCAAATGAAATAGGATTTTTTTTCCGAAACCTCTACTGAAAGAGTATTTCATCCGCGGTAAAAGTACAACTTGTTTTAGAATTTACAATTCAACCGCTTCTTATGGCAAAAAATATTGTGCAATTTCATGAATTTCTCAATGTTTAACGGTATAGGACTGTTCCTTGGATCAAGGAATAATTAATGCCCAGTGAGGACTCTGGTCAACAATACGATACTAATATGTTTCGTCAGTGTCGATGATTTTTTGATAGATCTGCTATCCGATCAACTTTTTGTGACAATACGAGAGATTAAGGGCAAGGTGGGGAGATGAAGGAATAAGGCGAGGGACGGGCAGCTTAGTAATAAGCAAGAAGGAGATTCCCCCCTGCTCTGGATCTAAACGAGTCAAGAGACCACATTTGCTTCATTGTATAAGGCGCATCTTTTGCTATTTAAATGTGTCCTTAAAATTTTATTGTTCGGGGCGTGTATCCCCACAGCGGTGTCTTGAATTTTTTATTAAGAAATAAAGAGGTTCGTGGTCAGTTTCTAGCCCTGGGTTATGAATATTTATCATGCCCCAACACTTATGGAACCAGAGGGTTCCTGCAGTATGCCAAACATTCTTCTTCTACTGCGTCAATTTGCAACAGATTTTTGATTTTGTAGGGGTAATCGTAGGGGAGTAAAATTTAAACTGACCGCCGCTTCCGCCACTGAATCCCTCAAAGGGATTAAGCCATTGCATCCAATTATATGTGCACATTTTAGCTATGCTAATAATAAATGCCATTGTATGAGGAAATTGGTAGTTACTGCGAAAGATCCTACCAGTGGGTACCAAGAAGCTGGCAGTAAAATCCTTTGATCGTATTTCGAAAAAAATATACTTCCCATGGAGGAATATTATTGTGTCTCTGTAGTGTACATTTACCCATTATGAACGTGCGCAAACATTACATATTTCGAGATCCCCTGACTTCATTGTGTTATAAAAAGAGCAGTGTTTCTCTGTCCGTCTGTCCGTCACGGTCAATCAGTAATAATATAGACAAATATTAGGATGGTCGAGTCAGAGTAAAAGAAACTTTCGAGGCCACCTCATTATTTGTTGTATCACGAAGGCATAGTAATAGAAGACAGGGCTCCCATTCTACAGGACAGGTTGAGGCCAAAGGTGTTCAAGCCCGAAGGAGTTTAAGGCCAATACCAATTCGAATACTTCCTGTGATCCCAGCAATAAGATATTTCAAAGGTCACATATGAGCCGTTTCAGGAATACCACGAAAGCTGCAGGCGGGTGACGAAAAAGCCATTTCATGAATAGAGCAACACGCTGCAGTTGGGTGACATAATAACAGTTCAAGAATACAGCAAAGAGCTGCAGTTGGGTGGCGAAAAAGCCATTTCATGAATAGAGCAACGCGCTGCAGTTGGGTGACATAATGCTAATTCAAGAATACAGCAAAAAGCTACAGTTGGGTGAAATACTACCCGTTTCATGAACACAACTATGAGCTGTAGTTGGGTGACATAAAAGCCGCTTCAAGAATACAGCAAAGAGCTGCAGTTGGGCGGGACACGAGCCGTTTCAAGAAAACATCAACGATCTGCAAGTGGACAACGTGATAAATGTTTCAAGACTACAGCAAGAAACTGCTTACCGCAAAGAGCTGCAGTTCTGCAGCTTCTTGACATCTGTAGAGTGATAATAAGGAAAATAAATCTTTTCCATACGTAGCTATCCATGAATTCGTATAATCTTTTACGAGTAGACTGTAAGCAATCGAGAGTGACTAGAGGCATGAAATACTTTCATCCAGTTATTATAGAGCTCGAGGCTGTGCGATTCCACCGGCATAAAAGCGACGTGTGCCAGGGCGGGAATTAAATTAATTGCTTATGAAGTTTTTTTTCAGCGCCAACTCTAGACCGTCGGGTGAACTGCTTTGCCCAGCATAGGCCGGTTTGGCCGACGATTATCGAATCGTGATCTGCCAAAGCAGAAAAGCTGTCTGTGTTCACTGCCATATTTGCGCTGAATTGGTGAGATGTAAAGTTATAGTCAAATTTATGCATCTAGAGTAGTCTACATACCAATTAGTAAATCTCACTTCACGTAAAGAATTTACAAATATTTCAATAGTGTTTTGTTTCCTTCTCTCTCGAAGCTCTTCAACATATTTATCGGTGATGTTATACCGAAGTTTGACGGCAAGATTTAAAGTATTGAATCACTCATACAATTAAAAGCTAATCCAGCACTCTTTTGCAGGCTTATTGGGTGTAATTTGGGTCAAAGTTTTAGGGAAAAATAACATTGGTTAAATGACACTCATGAGTCTGTGCAGCAAAAAGGATGCCAGTAAAAAATAGCGCAATCATCTTATCTTGGCTGCATGCAAATTTATTTACGCAAGACTTTGAGAACTCAATTTAGAAGAGTTCGTTTCCTATTAATCGACTCGAAAGTATGGATAAGGTAACAAGGATTCATCAGGAATATCAAAACATTGGGCTTATGGTCATATGAAAAATATTTCCATCAGTTCAACATGTACTTTCTATGTCAAGACACGATAATATGAACAGCTTCAAACACAAAAACATCGATCATCCTTCCTCTTTTCAGCATTATAGTCAATCGTGCTCTCAACATCGACAATATAATTTTGTGGATTTCAGTGAAGTGTGGTACGTAAATAGTGGTGCAGCTTTTATAGGTACTCAATATCTTCTGGAGGCGATGTTCTAAAATCGACGCTGATCAATATTATGTATACATGTTGCGGCTTGGTATCTCAAATCTACTGATTTTCTGACCAACTTTAGGTAGAGCTTTATCGATCCAATACCAAATGCTACGAAGAGATTTTAAAATAATTATTACGGCTCAAACTCATACCTTTTGGAATTTCATCTAACTTTAATTGTATTTTCATTGCTACATATCTACACAACACATAAGAGTTCCATTATTTGGGAACGAGTTAACTACCACTGATAATATCCATTAGATATTAGGCGTGATATCTCTCATCTCGCACGCGGAAAATATTCGTCGTCATATGTAAGTTTACTACATCGGACATTTAGTGGTATTCCTACCAGAACAAGTATGCACCTAACTCACTTCTCAGCTATGATGCGATTGTTAGTTCACGAACTGAAAATTATATGAATCGCCGCATTACGGACAGGGAATTCTTTACTAGCACTACCAGCACGTGTGTTCGCATTCCAACATGGAATGTGCTCGCATGGTTCGGGGATCACCTTCCAAATGTGATACCTGAACCATATTAGTGGAGATAATTGCTCGGCCACAGAATTAATAAATGTTGTTGAGAAAAATGAAATAATAACATCATATTTGTAACTTTCTTGGTCACTCGGCTGCCATCGTTCCCTTTACCATTTCACCGCCTCTTTCCATCTCCCATCTTCGGAATTTTCGACCAAATCTTTTCGATTCCTCCCCTTAACCCCTGACCAACAAACCACATATAAATTTCAAATGTTTCCGAGTATTTCAACTTGATCCCCAACAGAAAAAGTAAATTCATCCACTTTAGCCCCGCGATCGTATCTATTTCCAAGCTGACAATTCTGTTCATCATCTTTAAGTGGAACGAGAACCTAGCTTTATTGGGCTCTTGATGGACATAACTTCATCGTTAGCTCTTGATGAACATAACTCCATTGTTGGCTCTTGATAAACGTCACTACATATTTGGCTCTTGATAACGTAGCTAAATCGTGGGCTCTGGTTAAACGTAAGTCCATCGTTGGCTCTTGATAAACGTTGATCCTTCGTGGGCTCTTGATTATCGTAAATCAATCGTTGGCACTTGATGAACGTGGCTCCATCGTGATCTCTTCATAAACGTAAATCCATCGGTTGGCTTTTGAAAAACGTAGCTCAATCGTCGGATGGTGATAAATTTATTTATCAGTGTGGCGTTTCCTCAACGAGAAGTAGAATTATCATATCCAACATACAAAAAAGAATTTGACAATTCGTTTGCTAAAATCAATAATAAAAAAGTTGTTATATATTCTGCGATTGTAAATTGGGTCTAATTCAAATTTCAATAATTGTTTGCCGGTTTGATGCTTTAGTGTTCGGACGGAAAAATTAAACGAAATTGAATGATACAAACGTTTATTTAAGAGATGCTTCGTGGTATTATGAGATTTTAGAAGAGTTTAAAGGGTAAAGAAACATTACGGTGGGGTAAAAATTATGAATATATGCTGAGAATATATTTGTTATTGATGCCAAGGGATGAAAATTGAAATGCCTGATGGTATAACAAAGCGTGTTCAGTGCTTTTAATTCTGATGATGAAGGACATTGATTGTTCTCGAGAATATTTTTTGGGTGGATTAGGCCTTATAGCTGACTGGTTTCTCTGAAAGGAAATAATATCAAGAAAACTCCCATAAATATCATCATTCTATCGAATCAAAGTACAAAATTATATACCTCGCTATGACTCTTGCATTCAATTGAAAAAAAACATTGACACTTCTAACACCAAATATATATATTTTCACTTCGCTTTGTCAACTGGGGAGGGTGACAAATATCTCCCTCTGTACACGTCAAATTACATTCACAACCACAGCAAACACTGGCAATGGAGGTTTTTATTGGGTGATTCTACATTTTTGGGCCTTGCGGCTGTTATAAGACAAATAGGCTGATAATATCGATATGCTACCACAATTCGTAACAACACTTGTGCCCAGCTGCAGTATGGAATATGGATTTTAATTTGTGTGCTTGCTTATGGTTTTTGATATATATTTCCTTACGATGTTATTGATGTGATAGTTTCACAATGGTGAGAGTAAGCAAATGTTTTTTTTTGATAATTCATCTCGTCCAACTTCTCGTTCACAACTTCACAATAACCTTTACAAGCTGCGATGACGCTCTCTATTGTCGAGGAGCCGATGAAAGGGATGAAATACGCCGATTTTTTATGAGATTAATAATCCGATCACATAGTGTTCTCTGAGAGTTGCGTTATTTATAAGTGATTCATACGTTACTGGGTGCTGGAGTGTTCAGTTACTCTGCCACGTCTGCACCAAATGAAGCCACACACGCGTCCACAGATGTTGAGGCGAGAATTATTTTTATTCATATCACATCACTTCCAATTGTGCTGAATACTACTTACACATGGAGAGGCAAACAGACCTGAGAGTAGGAGGTAGGATGTAAATGTGACGGAAAGCTTGAGAGACATCCCAGAAGTTACGCGGTGGTTATGAATCAGGAATGATAATGATGACTTGGTACCGTAGAGGAGGGATTGCTGGCGGACGAGTAGATTAGCGAGTTCTGAGGTGCTTCGGTATCAAGGAGAGGATGGAAGAGGAAGGATTAGCGAAAAGCATGATTGAGACAGTAGTGAGTTGACGTCGTCATGAATGAAACAACGACGAATGGGTGGATGGATGTTTGGCAACTGTATCAATGAGTGGGAAGCGAGGAAACGGGCAAGGAATGGATGTGATTTGTGATTACGAGTTTTACGGTACCCTTAAGAGCTTCCACTCTTCTGCCACTTGTTAGGCAGTGAGATGGCCGGTGATTAGGAAGGGCAAGGCCGCATGAGTTGCTCCGTGAAAGCTGTTTGGCCATGCTGCGGACGCAGACTTCTGAGAAGCTTTTTGGCCATGCTGTGGACGCGGACTTCTGAGAAGCTGTTTGGCCATGCTGTGGACGCGGACTTCTGAGAAGCTGTTTGGCCATGCCATGCTGTGGACAACACAACTGAACCTGAGTGAGTGAACTGTCTGTTGTCGGTAACCAATTCCGCTGTGAATTGAAATTTGGTATGTGTGTGAGTTAATATAAAGCAGCACAAGGAGAACCTGCCGTTGGTCAGCACTTCCTTGTGGGATGCTGCCTTGGGTCTATTATGATGTCGTATCGAAAGTGTTCCATGCGTTCAGATTGTACGCCTTTTGCAATTGAAACTATAACATCGGATAATATAAATTTTCACCTGTTATGCACATCGAACATTGAGGACATCAAAAACAAGCCGGTAACAAATTGTACACGGGCTGAAGAAATATGATTGGAATTGATTTAGTTGCTTCAAAGAAACCTTAACTATCCAACACTGACATT
Source organism: Gammarus roeselii (assembly GCA_016164225.1). Taxonomy (NCBI): domain Eukaryota; kingdom Metazoa; phylum Arthropoda; class Malacostraca; order Amphipoda; family Gammaridae; genus Gammarus; species Gammarus roeselii. Next base: position 10,330 of record SDVV010008348.1, on the reverse strand, counting down.
GACTAATCCAATCAATGTTGTGTTACACCCTCACTTAGGAGCTGATGAGTGAAGTTATTTCTCGATTGAAAATAAATTAAGCAACTCTTGGAAGTATCCCCGTAAAATGTTTCTCCTAGTCTTGTACTGTACGACAGCTGAACGGACAACGTTTCTTAATATTGAGGGTAAATCATTTAATCAAATAGTGAAATCTAATATGTAAAGTTTCATAGCGTATTCTTAAAGGGCGACAATCTCTTACATATATTAGATTAATTGAGGATATATGATGATGTGTGAAAACATGACAATGACTCATCGAAAGGTCTCCGAGATGTCACCTCATGTTGGGGAACATTCATTTCGACTCAGTAACGGGTCATCATATTTCTACAATTTTTCAAATGGACATTATTGCACCTGCACAATAAATGTGGTACATCGAAGCTCCAATTAGCCTATTTATTTTTTTCTAACGCAATGTTCAAACTTTAAAAGAACATTTGAACGAATAGTGCATTTACTTTGTATAATTTCTTCCTGTTAAGATCTGTTTCTCAAATATATGCTCCATCATGCTTCATCAGTTTGACGTCACATCCACTGTAGTGCAGCACAAACATGCGGCCGACAGGACGCCGTGTGTTTGTGTTGTTTGGTCGCCGCAATTGCGAGTGCTGCTAAGTCAACATTTTATGTTTCCAACTGCGAATTCAGCTTGACGTGAACTAAATAAAGTGCTGCTTCCTAATAATGTTCAGAAATCACAATAACTGTTTTATATACAAATACTAATATATTTATTGTGAACGGAAAAATCGTTTTCATTTCCTCTAAAAAAGAAACTCTAATTTATTTGGAATCGTCGTGAAGGTTCTATTACTTCGTTGTGTTATTTCATGATGAAAAGATTATTCAAAATGTAACACGCCAAATAACGTCTCCGAAAGCGATAGGGTATAGGTAAATCAGCATGCTTAGAGCTCAACACCTAGAATAGTTTACAGGCAGCTGCAATTTCTTCGTAACATGAAATGGTCGCATTTTGCAAATCTTGTATAGGGAAATGTGTTCATGGCCGTGTTTGAATCAAGTGCACTAATAATCGTTTTTTTCGATAATAACAAAGCGGTAGTCTGCAAACCCTTTTTTTGTGACATAAATTGATATCAAGTTCTCTGGTTACCCAGCGATTGCTTGAAATGTGTGAGTTAGTAGCAAGGACGAACATAAAAAAATCGGCTAACATTCAATATTTTCTCAAAATAAATGGAACATTCTGGTAATCCCATTCATTCTAGAGATCAATTACTCAAAATTGTCTTCAAATTTCAGTAACTATCGCTTGATGAGTGTGTGGTGTTGTAAGGCTACAATGTGATTTTTCCTCGGGAATTGAGTGTATGAAAGGTTACTCGAGTAACTTGAACCACCCGGTGCGGTTGATTTCACCTGTGTTTCGAGTGTTGTCTACCTAGAAGAAATGAAGCTGCATACTACGAGTCATATACAATTATAGTCTTCTTTTGTGTTGTTGCTATACGTGCTACTAGATTTGCTGTTCTGCACCATTTCCACTCATTCACACTCCATGCAGATGAAGTTTGACAATTTGGTCAAAATCCGTATAGGTTGTCACCACAGCAGAGTCTCCCAGAAGTGATGCAAGAGGCCTCCACCACGAGAGCAGCCTACGGAATAGCCAATTCTTTCTTATTGGTTATGGTTATAGCGCAGCAAATGGGAGGGGAAAGTGTCTGTTTCATGAGACAAAATGGCGAAGATTCCGGCACAGATTCTGTTCTAGGATGCGTTTCATGAAGATCAATAATTCGACACATTTGACTTGCACTGGGTTAGTGTTAGCTGGCATATGAGGAGGGCATACAGTGACTAACGACACAAGTAAACTACACAAGTTGATATTACACAGTCATAAGAGCTGTGATACATAGTCAAAATCCTATTAATACTTTGTTATTCGAAGAAGAACTCGTGAGACAAGGAAAAAAAATCCAAATATATATATTTTTGAATGTGAACAACTTTGAATAAGTTGATCCAGTGACAGCATCTCCGTGGAATCTTGATTGACGATGTGCTCTTTCTATCCAGATGTATATGGCAAACATTTTTTTGTAGAAGTTTTCTTGACCACAAACGACTTCATTCAAAGATCGATGATGCTCATGCAACGAAAACCTGCCGACATTCGTCTCCCGGATATAAGCTTGTCGTTTCTATATAATGACCTCTATGAAGATATGAATGGAGATAAATTGTTCTGACTTTTGACGGACAATCGATAGCGTGACCTCAATTACTGGCTGATGCTTTTTCGATTCGAGTTCAGCCTAATAAGTGTTGGGTAATTAAATCACCTGAAAAGTGAGAACTCAACAAATCCTCCGTATTTGATAGTTCAGTGAAAATTAACAACAGTAAACCTATTTAGTTACATTCATCGTTTTCGTTTAGCCTCAAGAGAGGTAGCGTTGGAATCATTTGGACACTCAATCTCTCTTCCTCACAATATGCACTGATCTTCGTAGAGCGTCAATGTTATGTTGAAAGATTGAGCTCGCAAGGTGGAGTTGATGAACGAGAGTTCGATTGCCACGTTACGTTTGATCAATTCTCTACTAAAATTACTTGCATTTCAGTCAGTCTCTAAATCATCTATTCTTATTTTGAGGCACCATTTTCAACGACCTTGGGCAATACAGTTATATTGTTTGGATTGTCTATAAACGTATTAAAACCGCTGAAACATAGGTACGATTTTCAGATTATAACCAAATCTAATAATTAAATTTCGTAAGCACTTATATGCAATGGATGAAAATAATTCCGGAATAAGTAACTTCTCTATTATTTTTCGTCATTTTGTCGACCGTTATGACTCGTCTGTTTGTCCAAATGACACGAACCTAATTATATATACGCAGTAGTTGTTCCGATTAATATCTGATTCAATTCCTGAATAATGCATGCCATTTAGGACCGTAATGGCGAGTTTATTAACGCTTACAATTATCAGATTCAGATGCGAATGATGACACATCATATATTTTGTGATATCATTTGGCATTTCTGTATGATAGTTTTTTATTTTCCAGTGGTTTGTTAGGAGACATGTTCATGAAGCAGAATTTAAAAATACATAAATTAGTAGGCAGCACATGGCGCAAGTAGAGCAACAATGATTTGGCTAGAATATCACAATAAGAGAGACATGACTAGCCGAAGAAATCAAACTGTGCCAAAATCTGCTGTTGAGAAGCAAGGAATCAAAATCCTGGCATATCAAACAATGTAGTATCAACAATTTTAAAGCAAAAACTAATTATTTTGTTGGACCTAAACTTCCATGACCTCCATGACCTTCGTCGATAACGGCAGCGTGACCTCCGCACTTGCCGTGAATATCTGAGAAGTAACGATAGCGCGATCTCAGTGAATGATAAAATAGCAAGTTAAAATCAGGTTCGTAACAATAGCGTTATTTATATGTATGAATGAAAGGCGTCCAAATTCATATTAGCCTAGCGACAGCGCCATCTCTGTGTGAATAAATGGACCCAAAATAACTGAATCGTAACGATAGCTCGGCCTCAGCGTATTATTAAATGTCTTCTGAGTACCTGCAACCTGTCGATAGCTCGGCGCTGCAATAATGTGTCAGCCCTGATGATCAAGAATCCCATGACGGAACTTCAACCTCAGTGTATTTCGCTGCTTGCGAAGCCACCCGGATTCCTGAATTAAATAGGATGATTGTACAAGAAATAAAACGATTGCAGGTAGACTAATCTTCAACAAAATATTACACACTTCGGGTTTTGAGATTCGGTTGTCGCCGAGTCCCATTTGCGTTTTCTTATAAGATAATCACCTGTATCTCCAGACCCACACTCTTGCCTTACCTCATCTGTTTCCAATACCCTCATCCCCCATTTTTTTCCACAGATCTCATCCGCAGCCTTTTCACGAAGTCATTCTCACCCAGTCCCAAAAAATGTTAGAAATGTCGCATTTAATTTTAAAAGATCTTTCTCAAACCAACTATTTCAAAAGCGCCTTTCACTTACTTGGCCCCCTTTGATGTTTTTGTTTCCGGGCCGAAACACGAAGTGCGCTCACATTTTAAAGCTAAATGGGAAAGAGGCTCAACTGCTATAAGCATTAAATCAGGCAACACCAAGTGGATCTTCAAAAGTGTCATGGAACGGAAAAGCTCCCAAACTACATCAACACATTACGATATTCAATATGACTCAGAAGTACAATGCTGAATCCAATTTGAATGCGCGCAACGAATGTAATTGATATTAGTGAAAAAGTTGTAATTATTTGGGGAAAAAATATTACTTTGTGGTAGTAGATACTACATATATATACTCTGTCTTTGCCCCAATGTGGTCCTCATTAACATTTATTCTGTCCAGCATTTGAAGATATGAAAGGACGGGGATTGATTAATCCTCCCTGTAGCGATTGCAAGTGGGCCTAACGTTACAGTATAGCATAATAGCAGGCCTGGGACGGGCTGCACCGGATGAGAGTGGTCACGAGACCACTCGCATCCGGTCACAACTAATTATAAATGCCGCATGTTATCCCAAAATTCGTACAAAATAAATAAATAAATTTATCACAATCCGACGATGGAGCTACGTTTTAAAAAAAGTATATATTATTTTTCAGTATAACTAACCCATCATTGATGCAATGCCTCCCTTTCACGGGCTGATGGCCAATGAAGGCTCAAACAGAAGTGGAGGAAACCTTCCGTGGTAAAAGTACTTCAGTTCTTCAAGATTTGTAAGGGATGCATATTTCTCCAAGTGTTCACGGAATTACTATTGCCCGTTTCATCAGGTAAACGGCTCCCAACTGTTGGTACATTGAACGGCTCCAAACTGTTGGTACCTTGAACGGCTCTAAACTGTAGCACCTTGAGCGGCTCCAAAACGTTGGTACCTTGAAAACTTCCAAACTGTTGGTACCTTGAACGGCTCTAAACTGTTGGTACCTTGAACGGCTCCAAACTGTTGGTACCTTGAACGGCTCTAAACTGTTGGTACCTTGAACGGCTCCAAACTGTTGGTACCTTGAAAACCGTTTCTGAAAACTGATGCTCTTACAGCTTTTGACTCAGTTCTTGTCCTGTATTTGTATTCCTTGGGTTATAATCTCAATCAAAAAGACCATCGGGTCTAGCTTCTGGATAAACTATTTAGATTATTGTTGGATTCTATCAGTGGTGGCCCGATGCTGAGCACGTTCTTGTTGATATCGCCTCAGAAGTAATTGGTGAGTGACTTCGTCAAAGCAGTTTGAGGTCTTACCCTTTAATGGAAACGTTGGCAAGAATGACATGGGAGCCTCCGGAGGGTGATTTTGATCTGTTCATAATATGTGCGGTTTATTTGTTATTTCAAAAAGATTGCCATGTCATATGTCATCGGATATTTAAGGAACTTATTTAGAATAATTTTATCAGCAGACTTTAGAAGACGCCCGAACACCCTTTTCCTACAGCACATGTCCATCACGCTGACATCACGTTTAGATTGGTTCTGGTCGTTGGCCAGTCATATCAGGTTCAAGTAAAAGTTCAGTCGTTGGTATCAGTCGTGTCATCGAATGCGAGAGAAGCGGCGGAGGAACGACAACTCACATGCTGAGATGGGCTGGGGTTGCCGATCTGACTTAGTAAGTTGTAGGCTGACGGAATAGAAAGTGATAGGATATGTGTATTGATCATAGGACGGATCCACAATTTATTAGAAGAAGGTCATTAATGAATCCTGGTCGCGCAGGTTAGAAATTTTAACCATGGCATCGCCTCACCTGCCGTTGTTACGCATGTTACGTATGCAGTGAGGGATATAGTTACGTGCCTGATATCAACGTGTTCCGATGTGAATAGTTAAATGAAGTGACAAGAAAATGTCACGAATGCATGACCACTTCTTCGTTGGTACATGACTAGGGTTCTTGAGAAGATTACAAGATGGAACCTTCTGTTCAAGAGGTTGGAACTAACGGGTTGCGGAGGTACATCTATAATGTTTCTCCGAGAGACATTAGCATCAAACATGATAATAGCGGAAAGATGAGTATGATACATCGCATTTTGTCCTCCACACTCAATATCAAGGAGTCTATATTGAATTATATTCTGACTCTGCCATTCTAAAATCATTATACATGTACACAACATGTCAATTGTTTGGTTTGATGGAAATTGAATGTCATATTCTACATTCTATTTTTGTTTTAAGTTTGCTCAATAGTTTAATACATTGTTTCAAGAATTTTTGATATTTAATATTCATTTGTGTAAGATTTACAGATTGAAAATTTACATAAATTTCACCTGACACAGATAACATATAACAGGACGTCGTTATTTGCTAGCTGTTCTGAAGAAAACCTCTCCTGTATGATAAATACTTAATATTAGTTTATACGGAGGGGTAAAATATAAATTCATCAATACATCGCAGCAATCTTGGATAGGGGAAAAAGTATCAAATTTAACATTTTTTTTCGTTACAATTAAGTTTCATAGTATATGTAGGTCTATTGTCGATTATGTAAACAAGACAGCATAGTGTTTACTTTAATCTTCGGTCTAGAATAAAGACTACTAACATATATCCAACATGTGACTTTACATCACATTTCTTCACGTGATGTTTGACAGAAGAGTAATACATTTTAAAACTAAATAGTAAGTTAACCTGGTAGATTGTATGTTCACAAAATAAAAATATTTCAATGAGCAATTACAATTTTTCTGAATGTTCTTGAGGTCCCATCAAGTACGCCACAAAAGGAAGTGCAAATATATGAAAAAAAATCACGGTAACGGAAAGAAACAACCAAAAAACAAATAGATGACTTGGCCAATCGTTCAAGAGAAGTAAATTTTTGTTAAAGGATTTTTGCGCGCCTCAGTTTAAACATGTTTCCCTTACATTTTGTTTAAAATTCCTTATTCTGTAATTCGTTCGTATTTCTCCAGCAATCTAATTCCAAGCCATAACAGCCACGTATTTGACAACTAACGTATGGAGTGTGTTGATGAGATACGGTGAATATGCAATCTTTATTTTACAATGATTACATGCAGGGTTGTTTTGCACGAGATTACCGTTATCAATGCAGGGTAATTGAGTCAAGCTCTGTAAAGAAACCCTGAGATGGAAAGGTTGATGATGTTCATCATTGGGAGTATATTTCATATTCAGAAGAGAGATAACGTCTGCTAGCGTGAGATAGTCTTCTAATGACACTCCTCTGATTGCGAATGATGGGACTTAGATCCGTTTCGTAGGTAGAACCATTCACGTTTTTGCAATATGTCAAAATAGGATGATAAGGGTGTAGTATAGAAGACATTTTGCAGGACTTGTTAGACAGTTTGAATTTTGTGTAGGATGCCGCGTGATTTGGATAATTTTCCATAAAAAAAAATTAAGTATTATATCCAGACGTTAAGTACCTGGCTCACAATGACATCAAGAAATTTGGTGTCAGCAACATATGCAGGATATTGATTATTCGATTTTACCTGTGTTATAGGGATGTGAATCATCTTCCTGGGGGAAAACCTAACCATCGTTATTTCCCAGTTCCATTCGTCTATGGAACTAGCCACACAATGTTGTTATTTCTCTACCAAATATCAGAGTTCACACAATCTAAAGCTTTGCTGAGGTTCGTAAAAGTTACAACAGTGACTGCAACTTTTATAGACCTGTCTATGGAGAATGATCTACTATAGTATGTAAAATGCTCTGTTATTTTATTTTGTAGGCTATGAAAGTTTTTCTTCAAACTTGCAATATTTATTGATACAAAGTCAAATGGTGTTGGAGCTGATCTCCAAGACCATTTTTTCTTTCCGGGATATTTATTTTCATTTGCGAATCTGGATTTAATTTGCAGAGACCAGTGTGGAAGTTATTTCCAATATCGTGCATAGCACGATAAAATAGGTCAATGTTGTTTAATTCTTTTCCGTTTAGAGTTTGAGCTGTTGATAAAAGAGTCCCGGAGGCTGCTCGTTTATTTCCAATTGAAGTGCATTTAGTTGTATCGCAATCGTATCCAGAAAAGATTAAAATGCAATGTTTCCCGTTAGTTGTTTATTCAGGTTCTTGTCATTAGGGAAATAATAAACTCTGTAGAACACAATCATGTTGAGTGACTTTTAAGGAAAGCTTCGATCGTATTAATCCATCTATGATCCCACCGCCGTAGTCATGTTGGATTAATATGATCTTTCCAGCAAGATTTCAGATCCTCATTTCGTCTCATAACTGATGAATCTTAAACCCTAGTCGTTCACTCACAACAGACATTCTCGTTTAGGTAGCAGAAACCAGTAAATTTTAACATCTTAGACCCGCTGTTCCATTTAGTTTCTTATCACGACCCCCAGTCTCGAGAAGACGAGAGAAATGGTCATTAAGCCGATCAGATCTCCGAACTAGTAAATTGTTTCGGCCAACTGATTTTTGGCCGCACTTGAGCCGATTGGCATGGAATTGGATAGGATTGAAGTCGTCTGGGCGTTCGGGGCATTGAAGTCATCTGGCTGTTGAGTGAATTAAAGCATTCTGGGCGTTAGGTGGATTGCAGTCGTCTGGGCATTGAGTGGATTGAAGACGCCTGGACATTGAGTGGATTGAGTCGGTCGTTGCGTTTAGTCTATTGAAATATTCAGGATGAGGAGTGGATTATTATTGTTCGACGTCGAAATCCAAATTTCGACTCAAGGCGTTGGTTGGATGAAACTTGTCGCGGTTGTTGGGCTGATGAAGACTGGTCTGTCCAGTAACGTTGAGTGAACGGAAACTGTACGGTGGCGTTGGACTATCCTACGGCATCTAATGGATGGAGAATATCCTGAGTGTTAGCGGGATGGAGATTTTACAGAGGCGTTGGTTGGATGGACAGTGGGAAGCCGTGTTGGGGGTCAATATTGTCTTGATTTTACATTTCAGCCAAATTCCTAGACTTTATCAATTATACTTCAAGCTGATTCTGTTATTAGGCTTCCTGTTTTATACCCCGTGATGTAAAAACAGTTCGTTCGTTGCGGAACTTTCTCTTATGTAACCAACATTTTGCTGTCGTCCTAACTGTCAGGCCTTCGTGGGCATTTGAGTGATGCTGACGTCAACTGTTGGAAAAATTAAATTACTTGATTTATCCTATTAGAATTAGGAAAATAAACTCTTGGGTTGAGATAAATTCATCTACTGCTCATTTCTGGGAGGTGTGAAACCAAAGGTCATGCAAACATTGAATGGTAATTTAAATATAATCTTCTTTTTATTCTTTAATCTCGGGTACGAATATAAGTATCGAAAAGATAACGTTCCTCGTATATTTATCCATCAGGATGAATCAACCATATTTTTTCATAACTGGTAATTAAATGTGGAGGATATTTCGATGTCACTATACGCTTGCGAATACCGTTTGTTTACACTACAAATCGTGTATAAACTATTTGAACAGTGATCACTTCTTCGTTAAATGGGAACCAACACTGACCATACCGTCAGGAAAAATTGAAATTGATTACGCTTGACTCGAAATCAATCAAACCAGATACACGAGGAACGTCACATTGGCCAAACTTTGCCTACAACGCACTCCTCGTTTCTCAACAGCATTAGTGAAGTCCATTCTTTTTACGCTAGTATGACATGGAAGCCACGGTCTCCAATCAAGTTTTGTCGGCCCTCACATCTGGCAGTGTTAATGAAATCTTCTTTTTGAACACTACTTACTCTTCGCAATCCTCCAGAAGCATTCAGCCGATATGACATTCCAAGCGGCGGCTCCGATTCTCTGCCCTGACGCGGGGATGTGGATCTGAGCGCGTTGATTTATGATGATGCAACAGGCACGATGAATCTACGTTTGATGAGCAAACATACCGGATTCATTTGCTTGTTCTACAATCAAATGTGGAAATAATGTGGATAGGATGTATTTTGAGTTTTACGAGAACTACAGGAAAGCCATGGAGTCGAAACTGATCCACTGTATTGGATAGTATTTTTAGAACTAAAATATCTCGATGTATCGAGCAAAATCAGAAGCTGACATTCGATAACCTGAAAAAAATCCACCATCATCAAGAATTTATCTTACATACTCATGCAGAGTCGAGCAGATCGGTTCTCTGAATCAGGTTTCTGCACATTCTGATGTGTTAGCTTCAGTGTCAGTCAATTTAGTAAATTTGAAACTCCAGTCTGCACTGACATTTATAGTCTTACAGTTCTGGCTGTCACCGCATTATGAGCAAAATATG